>CM060961.1:228173464-228468464 GCA_030765045.1 Tenodera sinensis
GCATATTTAAAAACATCAGGAAACTCGCAACTATCCAAACAAAGATTAAATATATAAGCTAAAGGTTCAGAAACATATGTAGATGCTATTTTAAGTATTTTTGAGTTAAGTCCATATATATCAAGGCAGGTACTATTATTCAGGTTCAGAATAGTTGAATGGACATCTTCAACCTTCAAGTGATGAAATTTAAAATTGCAATCTATTTTAGGCAGATTGTCCAAAAAGAGGAGTGCCTTATTTTTACTTTGAGGTAGAGAGTTAACAATATCTTGAACCTTACTGATAAAAAATGAATTAAAAATATCAGCAGTCAAATCAGACGGAATATAATTGCTTTTTGAACTATTGTTTATAAACATAGATACAATGGACCATATGCATTTTGGTTTATTTGAAGTGTTTTCAATTAGTGAGGAATAATACCTCATTCTTGTACATTTAAGCATATTTTTATATTTCTTTTTAATTTCTATATATTTTCTTTTTAAGTCAGCGAAACCAAAATGCGCATACATATCATAGTAATATAAACATTCATGTTTCAAGTTCTTGAGTTCAAGGGTGTACCATTTACTTGTGGATTTCTTAGTGGATTTAACAGCACGAGATACTAAGGGAAAATGTGTTTCTACTATTTCTAAAAAAGCATTAAAAAATGCTTGACCTTTTCACTAAAATTGGTAGTGCTATACAACTCAATCGAACATATATGTCTCAATTGACAAATAAAATTATATGCATTAAAATCATTTAAAGGACGCATAAGATTTAGGTAATTATGCATGTCACTATTAAAATCATACTTATTGTTAAAATAAAAATGAATAGCATTATGATCAGACAGAATGGTGTTGTGTGCACTGGCCCTACATTTATCAGTATGAATTGAGGTTACAATATTATCCAGGCAAGATCCAGAACTGCCGTTTCTACCTGGCCTTGTAGACTGTTTGATAGTCAGACGTAAACCAAAACTATCCAGTATATTGTTAAACTCACTAACAGAATTCGAGTTTACGAGGAAGTCTAAGTTGAAGTCACCACATAAAACTATATTAAAATTAGTACGAGATTTATAAACTAGGTTTAAAAAAATCATAAAATCTTCCAAGAAAATTCTCTATCATAAGACTTTTAATATCAGGTATTCTATAAAAAGACACACACAGCAAATTAAGAGAGGCAATATAGCTCGTGCATATTTCAAAAGTAGATTCTTGAGCAAGACTGGTAACATTAATAACACTTTGTCACAGCAACCCGTCTTTAATGAAAATCGCTGTACCCCCTTGTTCAGTATTAGACCTGCAATAACAACTGGATAGATAATAGCCAGGTATTCTGATAAGATTAATTTCGTCATATTTTAACCAATGCTCCGCAACGCAGAACACGTCAACTCTTAACTCACCGAGAATAATTGAAATATAGTCAATTTTATTTAGTAAACATTGAACATTCCAAAATAAAACACTAGTTCCATTACATGACACTATAGTAGTAGGAACATTAGGGGCATTAGTGCCCTGTGCTAGAGGCAATCTCTTTTGAAAAAACTTAGTTACTAATGTACCCTGTGGCCAGAAATCAGTATCCATTGCCCGTTCTACATTAGTATCATTAATAGCAACTTTAAAGGATGCATATGCATCTCGATATTTAGATTTTAAAATCTCACACGTTGCTTCAGGGAAACTTTCCTTAACATAAAGCTCTAATTGCTCCGTTTTTGTAGCTGGGACAAGTCTTGATACAAATAAATAACCTTTCTTTGGTACAGTTTTTAACCCAAAGTCTTTATTTATAGCCTTTTTGCCAACTATTGTTAGTTTAAGTTGTCTGGCTTTTCTCTTATTCCTACTTACGACTGTAGACCATTTAGATACGACGTCGTCATGTGTATAGCCTATGTAGTCCTGTTTATGACTTTTGCATAACTGGTAAACCGTAAGACATAGACCAAATTTTACTATACAGAAAATGTAGATCTTGCTAAAACAAAATTTATGTCTTTTTTTTTTTTTTTATACAGTAAACTATTTCCGAGATATTGTTATTGGTGCGAGTTTTGGAAAACACAAACTTTCGTCAAATGGATCATCGTTATTCATGTTTTTATGTTAGCCGTGCAAAGAGAACTGAATCTGAAAGCTTTAAAACATTTGACTATCGCACAAAGCCTACTGTATTCTAATATTCCCCTTGTACCTTCATGGAAATAAGCAATAAGATAATTTGTACAAATGTTTATCTCAACTAACACAAAGAAGATATAGGAATAAGAGTTTGTAAGAATGGTTAGCACAAGAGTAGAGAAAGTCATGTGAGTGTAACACATCAGATATTTTTTTTTTATTTCTTAAACGAAATGTGTAAATGAGAAATGCAAGTTTGTCGACAAGAAGAAACAGAAGAATAAGGTTTCATAAGAATAGGTTATAGAGGAGTGGTTGGAGAAAGTCATGTACCTAAATGCAGTACTTGAGATGATTTCCGTGATGGTGGAAAATAAAAGTGTTAATTTGCTTTATGTAGCAAAAGCACTATAGAATAATGCGTCGTTGAAATTCAATATTTTTCAAAATGTATTTAAATATTTGATATGAAAGCGTTTTTCAATACGTGAATGTTAATATCGTGTTTTGGAGAATAGCAGTAGGCGTGGTGCGACTCTCAAAAGAAGCAGGGAAATTCACCAACACAATTCTTCATTACAGTAAACGTAAACAGTTTAGCTGGACCTCGTGTTACTGCGAGTGTTTCACACAAATGAATAAGGGAGTCACATTCCAACACAATTCGGCATTACAGTAAACGTAAACAGTTTAGCTGGACCTCGTATTACTGCGAGTGTTTCACACAAATGAATAAGGGAGTCACATTCCAACACAATTCTTCATTACAGTAAACGTAAACAGTTTAGCTGGACCTCGTATTACTGCGAGTGTTTCACACAAATGAATAAGGCAGTCGCATTCCAACACAATTCTGCATTACAGTAAAGGTAAACAGTTTAGCTGGACCTCGTATTACTGCGAGTGTTTCACACAAATGAATAAGGGAGTCACATTCCAACACAATTCTGCATTACAGTAAACGTAAACAGTTTAGCTGGACCTCGTATTACTGCGAGTGTTTCACACAAATGAATAAGGGAGTCACATTCCAACACAATTCTTCATTACAGTAAACGTAAACAGTTTACCTGGACCTCGTGTTACTGCGAGTGTTTCACACAAATGAATAAGGGAGTCACATTCCAACACAATTCGGCATTACAGTAAACGTAAACAGTTTAGCTGGACCTCGTATTACTGCGAGTGTTTCACACAAATGAATAAGGGAGTCACATTCCAACACAATTCTTCATTACAGTAAACGTAAACAGTTTAGCTGGACCTCGTATTACTGCGAGTGTTTCACACAAATGAATAAGGGAGTCACATTCCAACACAATTCTTCATTACAGTAAACGTAAACAGTTTAGCTGGACCTCGTATTACTGCGAGTGTTTCACACAAATGAATAAGGGAGTCACATTCCAACACAATTCGGCATTACAGTAAACGTAAACAGTTTAGCTGGACCTCGTATTACTGCGAGTGTTTCACACAAATGAATAAGGGAGTCACATTCCAACACAATTCTTCATTACAGTAAACGTAAACAGTTTAGCTGGACCTCGTATTACTGCGAGTGTTTCACACAAATGAATAAGGGAGTCACATTCCAATACAATTCGGCATTACAGTAAACGTAAACAGTTTAGCTGGACCTCGTATTACTGCGAGTGTTTCACACAAATGAATAAGGGAGTCACATTCCAACACAATTCTTCATTACAGTAAACGTAAACAGTTTAGCTGGACCTCGTATTACTGCGAGTGTTTCACACAAATGAATAAGGGAGTCACATTCCAACACAATTCGGCATTACAGTAAACGTAAACAGTTTAGCTGGACCTCGTATTACTGCGAGTGTTTCACACAAATGAATAAGGGAGTCACATTCCAACACAATTCTTCATTACAGTAAACGTAAACAGTTTAGCTGGACCTCGTATTACTGCGAGTGTTTCACACAAATGAATAAGGGAGTCACATTCCAATACAATTCGGCATTACAGTAAACGTAAACAGTTTAGCTGGACCTCGTATTACTGCGAGTGTTTCACACAAATGAATAAGGGAGTCACATTCCAACACAATTCTTCATTACAGTAAACGTAAACAGTTTAGCTGGACCTCGTATTACTGCGAGTGTTTCACACAAATGAATAAGGGAGTCACATTCCAACACAATTCTTCATTACAGTAAACGTAAACAGTTTAGCTGGACCTCGTATTACTGCGAGTGTTTCACACAAATGAATAAGGGAGTCACATTCCAACACAATTCTTCATTACAGTAAACGTAAACAGTTTAGCTGGACCTCGTGTTACTGCGAGTGTTTCACACAAATGAATAAGGGAGTCACATTCCAACACAATTCTTCATTACAGTAAACGTAAACAGTTTAGCTGGACCTCGTATTACTGCGAGTGTTTCACACAAATGAATAAGGCAGTCGCATTCCAACACAATTCTTCATTACAGTAAACGTAAACAGTTTAGCTGGACCTCGTGTTACTGCGAGTGTTTCACACAAATGAATAAGGGAGTCACATTCCAACACAATTCGGCATTACAGTAAACGTAAACAGTTTAGCTGGACCTCGTATTACTGCGAGTGTTTCACACAAATGAATAAGGCAGTCGCATTCCAACACAATTCTGCATTACAGTAAACGTAAACAGTTTAGCTGGACCTCGTATTACTGCGAGTGTTTCACACAAATGAATAAGGGAGTCACATTCCAACAGATTTCCACAATCTTGTACTCGTACAATTTCAGGTTCTGAAACGTGTATAAGAATAACGCAACCAAACTCGCGAAAAATGGCGAAAACCTAGATTTGTTCTTTAAAATGACTCATAACTTGTAAACAATGCCCTCTCAGATAAAAATGGATAAAACTGCAGAAAAGGTGGTACTTAAATGTGTTTTAATTTCACTCAAAGTGCCATGAGCCGCATAGCAAGCCCTAGCGTCTCGAGGAAAAGGATGCCAAAATCACCTCAAGGGGAACGTTTGAAAGTGGCAAACATTAAGTTTTAAAATTTCATGCACCTGTCCATGTCCATTTAAATTTCATATTCGGGCGTTCAGCAGCAATTTCTGGTTCTACAATATGGGAGTACTTTTTCATATGAACAATTTGAAAAAAGATACCCTTTTTAACGCCTTAAAATCAGTATCGATTATTCTTAAGGCAGTTTTCATATTTGCATTTTAAGTGCATTTGATTGGTCGGTTCAAAATCATGTTCAAAAGGATGGATAGGAACAGCAACATTTAGTTCACAAAATCATGCCTTAGACATTAGGTGAATAAAGCTAATATGAAATGTAACACGACGCCTTACTCTGTTGGGGATTAAAAGTGATACCGATAGACATATACACACACACACACACACACACACACACACACACACACACACACACACACACACACACACACACACACACACACACACACACACAAATATTGGAAATGTACTTCAATATTTACACCATAAATATTGTAGGACAACAAAGATTTAGGAAAACATTATTAAACACACTGGTAAAGGATAACTAATCGTCAGTTGGTAACTGTTAAAGAAGTACAGTCAGCTGTTGGTGAGATGTTTCTTGCTCACAAGTGCTTCTAAGTAAAAGTATACTTAAAACCTGAAAAGTGAGAAAGTTGCTAACAAATACACGAACATAGACGTTTCAGTTGTTTCGTGATTCCACTGTACAAGATAATTTATTTCCCATTTAGAAATAAAGGATTATGCGGAAAGAAAATAATTGAAATGACATTGTGGTGAAGTTACAAATGTATTATGGTAATGATTGTCATCGTGTCCCCTGAAAGATGACAGACAAATTTAAAAGGTTCCAAGAAATTATTAAACTTATTTATTGATATATTGAGGATTTATTCCCCGCCAATTTGGAGAGTACTTCCTGACTTCAAATCGCAAGCGCAAACTTAGGTGTATTATTTCATAAATTTACACCACGTAAAAGAATACTAATCCAGCTCTTTGATATACAGATGATGCTTTCGTGAATTGGCGTTAGAGACTAATAATGACGACATATGTTATGTAGACAAAAGTCTCCGGACACCCATTGCTAAGACGCCAGCCTAATTTCCTTTTGCTATTTGTCTACTTTTTCCAGGGACTTTGGGAAAACCGGCTTGGTCCATCAGCTAATGAACTTGATTATCCTTGAATTACGATTCAGTAGTCCTTGGCTGATACAGAAACGGTATAGTGCAACAATGTGAGAATTACAGTATTGTTTACATACATACGTTCATTGTTCCAATGATCAAAGCCAGGAAATACAACCTTGGACCATCACATCACCTTCAAGAACTTCTTGTCATTCCCGCACACTCAGATAAATATTCCCAATCTCTACATGGGTCCATCTGTGTAACTTGTCACTGTATGCATCTTTTTCCATTGTTGCAGACACGTGACGGCATTGTCTCTAGCGACAGTACCGCGATAGTCGTTTGTAGTAGTTCGCAAGCATGTGTCGGTGTTTATTATAACGTAAGGAATTTGGTTTAGTGCTTCCCTGGCGGCCGCTCCTTGACCGATTAGCTAGACTGTTCGCCTCTCAGCAAGGTGTCACGGGTTCGATCCCAGTGGACCTCATGTAAGATATTTAGGGACGAAGTGGTGCCTGAGCGGCTTTCTCCTGGTTCTTCGATTTTTCCCACCATTCGTTCCACCAATTGTTCCATCATCACCTTTGCTTTTATCCAGCCTGCTTCATAACATATCATACTGTAGCTCAGTCTCATAACAGGCTAGGGTCCGATCCCCCGTCCTGATTCTCTGATCCAATGTCCATGTTCTCCTCGACAAGCCTCTGATCCTTAAGCAGACTACACAAGAATCTTTGACGTTACCAAATTGTTAACGGTGGACGTGGAAACACGTAGCCCCTGATGGAATGCCGTGCCCCATTTTGACAGACGTCACACTGAGCGTGTCCGGATACTTTTGTTGTGTGACATCTTTAGGCACTAAATGTAACTAGATGAACATGTTTTGGTTTGTCAAGTGCAGCTGGGACCGGACGTGCGACTCTTGAACTCCTCATGGCTGGTACGTGCTGTGTGTGTCTGGACTCCAGCCCCTGCTGCGTCTCTTCCTGAAGAAGGAGGAGGAGCCCCATGAGAGTTTCTCCGTCCCCATACAGTCGCCTTACGAGAGTTTCAAAATGTTCAAACAGGAGCGTGAGAGTCTGGAACTTTATAAATACGAGAACGTGATCGAAGAGCTGCTCAAGTAACAGTAAACGATAGCTGTGTCTAAATCAGTTGTAACCCTTTGAATAGCTGCTCAAGTGCCATTAACTGTCTCCATTCTATTTAAGCAATAATTATATCTAAATCAAATGTAATTCTGCAACTTATTAAATAAAAGTATCATGAAGGAATAGGTATAATGTGAAGAAAACACCCACTCTTGCCTAGTAAGGACTAATTACACTGGTCAATAAATTGTTCGAAGTTTCTGTTGCATTATATTTTTAATGGATTCTTAATGAATTTGGTATACTGAGTTCAAATCTGAAATCGGGTTTGCTCTCCATGCACTGGCTTTCATGCAATTCCAACTTTTCCATTCCAACCGTTTGTGGTTAGATTAATTATTATATTATTAGGTACATGTTTATGTTATCTACATATCTGTGTTTCTTTTCTTTCACATCAGATAACATTTGATCATGGCTAGAAGGAGACGTCCTTGTATCAATACTCCAGACAGTTTCTGTTACATTTTTGGACCCTACACTCTTATTCGCCAAAGACGGAATATAACATTCTTTGTGAGGCAAGGTTGCATAGCATATTTTGGACATATTCTTGGCGACCAACACAGAACATGGGCCACACATACAGTATGTAACAACTGCGGCTAAATGTGTAACTGGACTAAGGGAAAGCGTAAGAGTTTACCTTTCAGAATCCCCTTGTCTTGGGGAGAACCATTGCATCACACAAGTGACTGCTATTTTTGTCTCGTCAATACAAAGGGAATTAGCAAGAAAAACAGTCCTAAAATATATCCTAATATTCCCTCTGCAATTAGACCTACTATGCACTCTGGTGAGCTACCAATTCCTGTTTTCAAAGCATTTACTCCATGTGAAGATACTGATAGCGATCAAATCGCGGAGACACGCGATGAAAGTGATTTGGACGTGTATTCTTGTGATACCACACAGTCCGTTAACTTCTCATCAGTTTAACCAGTGTGAGTTGAATGACCTTGTGCGTGATTTGTCTCTCTCCATACTTACAGCAGTATTGGCCTCCAGAAAAGTGTGTACTGAGTGATACTGTAAAAGTGACGTATTGCTGAAAGCGGGAAGAGGCCTTTCTTCAATACTTAACAGAAGAGAATAACTTTGTTTATATTCAAGATGCTCTCGGGCTTCGAGCCAGATGTAGTGATGAAAAGACCGACGTTTCGGGAGTGTACATCTCTCCCATCTTCAGGATGAATGACTTGAATATCTTCAAATCATGTTTTAACTTTGTTTATTGCCATAATGTCTCAGTTCTTCTCCAGGAATTAGGGATTACATTGTACAGTCCACATGATTGGCGTTTATTTGTAGACAGTACAAAACTACATAACCGTAATGTCTATGTACCTGTTCCAGTTGCTCATTCTGTGTATTTATGAGAGGAGCACAATGACATTAAGAAGGTGATTAATCTACTAAACTAACATGATCATAACTGGACAATTTGCGTGGGCTTCAAAATGGTTAATTTTCTGCTAAACCAACAGAGAGGTTTTACAAAGTGCCCGTGCTTTATTTGAATGTGGGACAGCCGAGCACGGGATAGACACTGGAACCATAAGGAGTAGCCCACTCTGCGTAGGTAGCCGCTGCGTCCCCCACCTCTGCCCACTACAGGCGTCATTGGTGAGGTGCAGTAGTAGAGAGTGGTCCCCCCGGGACCTAACGAGGCTGAGTGCTCCCCGTGCCAGACCTCCCAGAGGGAATAAATCCCCATGCTGGTGCCGGGGATCGAACCCGGATCCTACGCGCTACCAACTGCGCTACGGAGGCGGTCAATGTCATGTGTACTATTTACTTTTTTATCAGGCCATGCAAACTGAATTAAAATATCAAATGCAGCATGCTTCTTTTGAAACATTTGACTGTCGTAATAGTGTTTATGTTTTCCTGTAGCTACAGCGAAATGTGTGTCGCAAACGTTTATTATGATTTAAAAAATCGGATGTGTTACACTTACATGACTTTCTCTACTCTTGTACTAGCCATTCTTACAAACTCTTATTCCTATATCTTCTTCGTGTTAGTTGAGATAAACATTTGTACAAATTATCTTATTGCTTATTTCCTTGTAGGTACAAGGGGAATATTAGAATACAGTAGGCTTTGTGCGATAGTCAAATCTTTTAAAGCTTTGAGATTTCGTTCTCTTTGCACGGTTAACATATAAATACAACACTTCCTCTACTTACCAGTAGAGAAAGTAGATAGTGAAAGTGTTCTTTGAGAAAAATTACAAAGTAGATTTGAAAGTGAGTAATAATGGGAAAATACAGGGAGCCACTAATTACATATTTGGAATTGTTGTTGTGTGGTATTGGAAAGTGTCCTGTTTAGCTAGCAAACTGTGGAGCACATTCACGTCTGATTTGAAACATTTTGTGCGTGTTTAATAAGAGTTTGGAATGCATCACAACGCGAGGGAGATGCAGAAAGCAGCAAATTGGAGTTCCATTGTAGATGCTGATTGAAGCACCGCGCCGAGTCCGTCGTCTTTTGTCTTGATGAACAAGGGATTACTTTCAAAATAGAATGTTGCTAATATCAGTCTTTGTACAGCCCATTGCTGCGTTGCGCTCACATGACCTTCTCTACTCTCTACTTCAAGTGAATAGCGATAAACATTTGTACCAATTAACTCATTGTTAATTTTCTTGTAGCGGAGTATGGGAATACAGTAGATCAAGAGAGAAAAAAACGAGTAACAAACTTCCAGTTTAGACAAGTACTAGTTATGAAAAATTGAAGCAAATAACCAGCAATATCTCAGAAACGATTTTCCCCATAGAAACGTCACACTGTGTAGTAAGATTTTGTGTATATCTCACGCTTCAGTAGTTACATGAAAGTCATTCAGATTAGAGAGGAGTTAAACAGAAAATTCAAGATATACTAGTTACTTTCTCTACTGGTAAGTAGAGGAAGTATTGTATTTCACCCAAAAATTCGATGTCAATGTTTCATTGGAAATACATGTTTTGAGACCCCTGAATAAAAAAAATCATGTTTAGAAAAAAAAGGTGTGTGTGTGTACAGTCAAAACGGACATAATATTAAATAACGCTTTATATAAACTTTTCCGTAAACTACGCCTCGTACATCACAAATAACATGCATAATAGTTTTTTGTCATTTAACTTATAGTATTGAAGTGCCCAGCAAAGGATTAAAACTGTCTCATAGGGCTAAGTCATGCAGGAAAGCTCGCGAATTGGCAATGGCATAGCGCCTGACATACTAGTCATACTATTGAACTCGGAACGTGCTTTCAATAAAAATACCTGAAGAGAATTATGACTGTATCTTGTGCGCTAACCCCAGGAACACAGGTTCGCATCTCGGCATTGTACAATCTTTTTTATGCTCTTGTCCCATTCATCATCCTGATGATGGGATAGATTCACTCTCCCGAAACTTCGATGGCTTTTCATTACTATACCTGGCTTGAAGCCCGAGAACGTCTAGAATACATTGTAAGTTTGTATCTGTTTCCGAGCTAGCATTGTAATGGTACCTCCTCTTCAAGTGGTGCTGTTTACGGCCCTGCCAGCTAAACGCCTTCATTAACACTATTCCGGAAGTGAAAAAGTGAACAGGAACTCTGAACAAATGTACGTCATTTCCTTAGGCATATGTGTTAATTTCAGCGTACAAGTACTTTTATAATAAATACATTACCTGTGGAGGATTCATGTCGTCCTTGAAATTTACCTTTTTAATACAATTATAAACCTCCGACATTTTAATTAACCATTGCTCACAAAGTATGCAATAAAAGTGGTGCTGAAAGGAAGATGAATCCAAAGAGCTTTTGTTTTATTTGTTAGAGGTTTGCAGCTCTGTCTTTACCATGTCCAACAATGACATGAAACAAAATGGAGACTCCGCAACAACGTGCACAAGCTGTGTTGCGATATGCAGAGATGAAATCAATAATTACAGAGTAAAGAAATTATCAGAGAGAAATTGCACCTCGTCAGAGGCTTCTGGCGGCTGAGGTTCTTGTCCACATATTTCAGAAGAGAATTACAGAAAAGTTAAAATTAATTTAACACTCGCAGTTACTGAAACCTCTCTCACATTGCCTTAATGGTTCTCCCGTCATTTGCGTTTCCTTCTCCATATTGCTGCACAGTCGCAATTTGTAGTGACACAACAGCCAACTTGTAATGAAAGAAACTGGTCTGAGGTTCTCTTTCTTTTAGTGCCATACTCACTTCATAATTTTGCATACTTTGTTAGCAATGCTCAGATAAAATGTGTCAGGTTTGAAAGGAACGCCCTGTTTCCAGAAGAGGAAAAAATCATAATGAGCGTTTCCAATCTCTTCTCTTTATTGCTGTAACTTGGAGCGTCTAAGATCATAAGTCCGTAGTTTGTGTTGCAACCCCACATGGTCGTAAAAAGATAATTTGGGTTTGAAGTTACCACATAAAACACATTCAACTGGTGAAAGTAGCCGTTATGTGGCGGCACCATGTAACAGGTCACTGCAGATGTTTCGTTACGTCACTCAACCTCAAACTTCCATGTGTAATGCAGCTGCCATTTGCAAAACTTCAATAATACTAACATAACCGACACATAACACATTGATTGTATTTTGCAAGCTTTTTAAGTCTCAGTTCATATTAGTATGTGGTTATGGCCTTCAGTTGAGTTTTAAATGATTAAAAGTCTTTTAAGCCTATTAAAATTGAACAAGGCAAATAATTTAAAATTCCATCCTGGAATAATATGCCGGTCTCTCACTTGACAAACGAGAATTCTTAGTTCCATGTATGCTGTCCTACGTTTTATCAACACGCTCAGTGAACATGCACACTTGGTTCTATGTAGGTCCAGGCCAACACTCTCACCTAAGTCGGGGTGGCGCCCAGGATGTGAGCATGCCATCGGAGACATTTGCAATGGTGGAGGATTAATGCGCCATGAGTTCTACTAAAATTCAAAACAAAAATATTAGTAAAGTGTATGTAAAGGAAGTAGCAGAGTCTTGTGATACGCGCTACTTGGGTTATTTCGAGAACTGAGGAAGAATTCGGTGAGCCCATTTGTGATCCAGAAGGGCCTGGATAAGATAGCTGGTCCAGTGAAGTCTTGCACGAGATCTTGCAATGGTACGCTCCTGGTTGAAGCGCATTCAGCAGACCAGGCAGCTAAATTACAAAAAGCAAACCTGTTGGCCAGCTATCCAATACGTGTTGACCTTCATAAGACGTTGAACTGGTCACGTGGTGTGGTTAATACCCGCGCATTAGACGGACTTAGTGTTGAAGAGAATAAGGAAAACCTAGAAGATCAAGGTGTTACCTGTGTGTATCGGGTTCATGGCAAAGAAGGCGGTGAATTGAAGGCTACTCGTACCCTGTTCCTGACCTTTGATCCCTCAAAGGATTAAGGCAGGATATGAAGCAATAGAAATAAGGCCATACATCCCGAACCCGATCTGGTGCTTTCAATGTAACCATTTTGGACACACAAGCGAACTGTGTAACAGAACAGCTTCCTGCGTCAACTGTGGAGGCGTCGTTCACGACGCTCCATGTTTACTGCCTCCCAGTTGTGTGAACTGCAGCGGCGAACATCCAGCCAATTCGCGAGAATGCCCCCGTTTTATAGAGGAAAGGGCGATCCAGGAAATCGGAGTCAAACAGGTGTCCCTATCAGAAGCTCGGAAACTCCTGCGTATCCGACAGCCCCCCCTTCCAAAGTCCGGTACCTATCGCTCTGTTGTAGCTAGGCCGGCAGAGAAGCGGGAAATCGCTACACAAACCAGCGATCAAACCGGGGCCACAACTTCACAAAAAATTCTCGTAGCAAGAACAGTTCCAAAGCCTTCAACATCTACAGGTAAATCTATGTCTCCTACCAAGTCCGTAAAGGAAAGGAACACATCTAGAAGGTCACTGTCTAAATTGCCAGTCTACAACAATGGCAAGAATGAGCCTGTTATTTATGTTGCTTCACCGAAAAAGTTCAAGAAACAATATGTAAAATCTGACTTCCCCAAAAAAGACAGCGTGTCGGCTCCCATTAAATCAAAGGGAAAGAAGAGCCAGCGTTCATCCCCTCAAAGATCCTCTTCTGGCGATTCCTCTGGGATGGACACAGACCGGTAGCTTTCATCTTCGCAGATATCCACGAGCAATCGGTTCGAGGCTCTCGAACCGATGTTTGCTATTGGGATACGCACCTCCTCGGTAGAGGAGATGCAAGAAGATCCTGCCTATGCTGGGAGAAACCCAGTGAAAAAGAGGTAGGATAAATGTGGAAAGAGTATGAGCCCAAAAGATCACAAAAGGGCTAAATTGAACCGACCACCGCCTACTACAAGGTAAAGCACAGTTACCTTGCAATACTTATCCCACACAGATATTAATATGGCTATCCTACATTGGAACATACGTGGTATTAGAAGTCAACGGCCAGAACTTGAGCTTTTGCTCAACGAAAACGAACCTCTGGTCGCATGTTTGCAAGAGACTAATCTGCGTCCTCAAGACGCGTTCCGTCTAAGGCGATACACCCCAATACGGTGTGATGTTACACCAGAAGAGGTTGTTCCGGCACATGGCGGCGCTATGATGCTTATCAGAGATGACGTATATATGCAAACTCTACCATTGCACTCTGATATACAATCAGTTGCTGTATGGATTAAACCGCCAAACATACATTTCACCATCTGTAATGTTTATTTGCCTCCGTCCCATGACTTCTCGCACATTGATTTAGAAGATCTAGTTTCCCAGTTGCCAACACCGTTTCTGTTGGTGGGAGACCTCAATGCGCACCACCCACTTTGGGGTTCAAGTCGCGCTTGTGCGAGAGGTACGCTCATTGCCGATTTCTTGGACAGTTACAGCCTAGCTCTCCTCAACACTGGAGAGCCTCAATTCATTTCTGGCTCTTACAATAGTTTCTCACACCTTGATCTTGCTGTTTGTTCACCTCAGTTGGCAGTCATCTCTGATTTACAATCTAGTGACCACTTCCCATGTCTTATTAGTCTGTTGACGCAACATACATTCTCCACACGTATGCCCAGATGGCGTTTGGACCATGCTATCTGGAACCTGCACACCCAGCTGGTTGTATTTACGTACAACGAGCACCACTCAGTTAATGATTTGGCGCAGCATCTCACGGAGACGGTTCTCTCTGCTGCTGAACAATCAATTCCGCGGTTGACTACACACCCCCGTCGATTTCCCGTCACCCTACGTTGGATAACCTAATCGAATACAAGAAAATGCGCGCCAGGTCCACTGTGTGCTTATGTTTATGGAACCGAACTTCATACATTCAGTTTTCCAAATAGCACTTCCATGTTTACTTCAGAGCTTTATGCAATTTATCGAGCCGTTTTGTATGTTCGCCGTCGTAAATTAGGTGACTGCCTGATTTTGAGCGATTCCCTTAGTGCACTGCAGAGCCTTTGTCAGTTGTACAACCCCCACCCTATTGTACAACGTATCCAGGATGCCCTCCATGTTTTACACGCTTCTGGTGTTGACGTGGTGTGTGCATGGATTCCTGGTCACGTAGGTTTGCCGGGGAATGAAATGGCAGATTTAACAGCAAAGACGGCAACTACAGAACCCAGAATTGTCATCTCACGTGTTACTTCGGAAGACTTTAGGCTTGAAGTACGGAGAGCGGTGCTGTCGTCCTAGCACGAAGAGTGGTCAGCTCTCCGCGGTAATAAGCTTAGAGAAGTAAAAGAACTTCCGATAAACTGGTGAACTTCCTGTAGCTTATGTCGCCGTGAGGAGGCTAGTTTGGCTCGATTAAGAATAGGGCATTGCAATTTTTCGCATGGTTAGCTATTTAAAAGGGATCCTGCCCCTCTATGTCCGCTGTGAGACAACCTTTTGTCATTTCGCCACGTGCTGCTAGAGTGTTGTTCTCTAGCGCACCTTCGGGATTCTCTGCAGCTGCCTGCCAGACTTGCAGAGGTCTTGGCGGACGACAAAATAGCGGTTGATAGAATTTTTAAGTTTTAAGCGGAGTGTAATATCAATTTGAAGAGTTAAAATTTTATATATCTCATTTTATGCGTTTGACATATTTATCACCTTGTTTCATATGTGGCTATTGCCGCTTTTTTTAGTTTTTGTGTATATTTTCCTTGTTGCTAGTATTTTTACTTTTGAGTGAAATTTATATCTGGCTATTGCCATGAATCTTTTAAGGGCGCTGATGACCTCGAAGTTGAGCGCCCTTAAACCAAACCAAATCATCATCATTATCATCATCACTCTGATATAAAAGTATGTTCCTGAGTATGAGGAAAACATTTTGACTAATAGTGATGGTCTATTAGTGTTACGTGAAAGTGTGTTCCACGTATGAGGGGACGCCCCAGGAGTGCTGTGCGCTGACTGCGGGGCCCCCTTCCTTTACTTATATATATCTTACCGTTTCTGATGAACATGAAGGTCACGTGGAGATGATGTACACCTGAAGCGCAGTCGCCAGGTGGGGCCCATCATAAACAGATGCTACATGTTTAAGAGGGTGTGTCTTTTGTGGGGCTGGCTATATCGCCGTATCGATTGGCAGCAGGGTCACATTCCTCCAGTGCATGTGTTACGTCCTGGGCAGATGCTCACATTTAGTTCATTTTGGAGGATGCACGAATCCCCCTACTTGCTCACACCATATGCAACACATAGGAAGGGAAAATTCACTTTTTAAAAACTACTTATATCACTGTAAGCCAGCTGACGTCAAGACCTGTCTTGCTCAGAGGGGAAATGTGAGGCAAAAAATACCATAACGGCTGTAATGAGGCAGTAACTAGTTACTAAGTTAACGGTGGCGATTACCGAGTTTACTGCATGTGCAGTGGGAACTAGTTAACGCAGTAACAGTTCCCACCGCAAGAGATCGCGAGTGACATTATACCTGGCAAGACGAATGTCTACTAACTGAATATATGCATGCTTTGTGATGTTCTCTTCTCTAGCAACATCCGTTCAAAGCTTCATTGCAATGTTTCGCCCTACAACCTAGGAGAATATTCAACTCGGTACCTGTATGCTTAAATTCAGTTGACAATAGTGATGTACCTGTTTAGACTTAGGCTCCTCTTCGTTCTGGATGACTTGTGTAACTAATCTGATGTGTTGCACTCACGTGATTTTCTCTACTCTTGTTCTAACCATTCTTGCAATCTCTTATTCCTATAGCTTCTTTATCTTACTGCTTTTTCCTTGTAGGTACAAGGGGAATATGGGTATACAGTAGGCTCTGAGCGATAGTCATATCTTTTAATACTTTGAGATCCCGGTCTCTGCACGCTTAGCATATAAATACTGAACAACGATGTTCCATTTCATGAATGTTTTAAGTTTTCCGAAACTGACACAAATAACACGAAACATGGTTCAATCTACAAAAAAATTATTCAGGCATAAATTGTGTGTTTTAACAAGATCTACATTGTTTGTACAGTAAGATTTTGTCTATCTCTTGCGGTTTACGAGTTACTGAAAAGTCATCCAGAGTAAACAGAAGTACATCGGCTATAGCCAGAAAATTCAAAACATAAATTTCATTTGTCATAAGAATATCTTAAACATACGTCATTTTAATCAAAATCGATTGAGCCATTTTGAAGAAAATCAAAATTCTAGAAAAATTTTCCATGTAAAAGGTACTTTAGGAATTTTCTTCAAAATCTTTGTGTCGTATCCTTGAAAGACATTAAACGCAAATACCAACTTTGGTTTTTGACCGACTTTTCGTTTTTGAGTTATGCTGTCTACACACACACGCGCGCGCGCGCACACACACACACACACACACACACACACACGAGCGCGCGCGCGGACCTTTTTCTAAATTTCTTTTTTTTTGATTCAGGGTGCCTCAAACATATATTTCCGGTGAAATCTCGACTCAAATCTTTGGGTGGAATAGGTACAACACTTCCTCTACTTTACTATACGTTGTAGAGAAAGTAAAAAGTTAACGACGTTCGAGATATTACTTGTAATTGTTTGGATTTTAAAATACATATTTTTCTCTTGTTACTCCCCGCCTCATGGTGATACAAAGAGAATGGAATTTCAAAGCCAGTACATAGGGACCAGCTCTTAAAAGCTTTAACTATCACTTAAGGTTACTGTATTTCCATTGAACCTTTAAGGAAATGTGCGATAAGATAATTTGTACAAATGTTTATCTGTATTAACATGAAGGAGAGATCAGTCATGCGAGTGCAACATCTCAAACTTAACAGTTGCTTTTTATTTGAGGTAATATAGAGGGCCAAGTTAGGTACCTACATAAGGAATGCACAAGTGGTGCAATAAACCTTCCCTGTCCTTGAAACGCGGCCTGGAGCACCTACCAAAATGTTAGCAGGAGACTAGAGACCTGTTTCACCTTCACCCGCTGAGAGGTGCCTGATGAGCCCTCCTTTGTGGCAAACACATTGTGAACAGACATTATCTTTATATACAGAGAATATTACAGCACTACAGAAGGAATAATATACACCACACGTGTGTAACTCAGCGATGTCAAACGTTTGCGAAAGAGGGGAGTGTGGGTTTACCTCCTTCCAACATACGCGGACTCTATAAACCTACCATGCCCTGTGTTGCAGTGGCGGGTTGGTGACATGTACGTTGCGTTTGATTTAGGAAAGCACTCAAATTTTATACGATAAACATCCGTTCATTACTGACTTATACACATACTTATACTTATACACTGACTTACACTTATATTGTGTATTGTATCAAGATCTACATTTTTGTATAGTACGATTTTGTCTATCTCTAACGGTTTACCAGTTATGCAAAAGTCGTCCAGAGTAAATACGACTAGAGGGGCTATAGCCAGAAAATTCAAGATATACATTCCATTTGTCATCAAAATATCTCAAACATATGACATTTTAATCAAAATCGTTAGAGCCATTTAAAGAAACTCAAAATTTTCGAAAAATGTTCCATGTAAAGGGTAGTTTAAGGTGGGGCTTGAAAGACATTAAACTTAAATACCAACTTTGGTTTTGAACTGACTTTTCGTTTTTGAGTTATTCTGTCCACACAGAGAGAGAGAGAGAGAGAGAGAGAGAGAGAGACGAACCTTTTCTAAAAGTGCTCTTTTTGGACTCAGGGGGTCTCAAAACATATATTTCCGTTGAAATCTCCACATCGAATTTTTGGGTGGAATACAATACTTCCTCTACCTACAGTACTAGTAACAAGACTTTTATATCCAGGAATAATTAATTACGATGTATTGAAAGCCATGCATTGTGATGGTTTCCTAACCTTATGTTTATGAAAGATTACACGTGGCAACAAAATAGGGGATTAGTTCTCGACCCTACAATCTGATTGTAGACCAAATGAAGGAGGCTGATAAGGAAACAACTCTATATTTCGAGCTTTGTCCCCTCCGAAGGAGTGTCGCCTTGTCGTGGCGGAGGGGCTCAGTACCTGAGCCAGACGGCCTACTAAGTGTCATTTTGATTACTGGTAGGCAAGAGGTGAGGGGAAGCAAAGAACATTCCAAACGGGTAGATGGGGCTCGTTAGTCTTGGTTGACGACTCATCTAGGAGAAGAGGACTCCGAAATCAAACTCCCCCAGGGGCTCCTACTATGGTAGGTACGGGTTTGGCGTACCCGGGGCCCCAAGCCATACTCTCGATTGGGTTCCTCCAAGAGGTGAGAGGGCACATGCCAAACGCCCAATCAACTTTGGTCCACTTTTGTGTTTGACCTCCCACCTATTACCTCCCTGTACACAGTCTGACGGATAACCTACGCGCGGGTTGGAGGATGGGGTGACGCAAGGGGTGACTGGGTAATCGCGTAAGTCCCAGCCCCTGGTTATCATGTAGGATCTGTGTACGTATCCGCTGATAAAGGTCAGTCCCGGGGAGGGGCCATTGCATGAGCTGATGCACTCCTGAAGGCGATTGGGTCCCTCTGTCTATACATTGGGAGGTGAGACCCTAGGGTGAGCAAGGTCCAGGCCAGGACTCTCACCTAAGCCGGGGTGGCGCCCAGGAAGTGAGCATGCCATCGGAGACATTTGCAATGGTGGAGGATATCATCGCCATGGGACATCCCAAACCAAATACAAAAAACCAGAAAACGATTGGAAAGGAAGTAGCAGAGTTGAGTGGTCCTCGCTACTTAATATTTACTAGAACTGAGGAAGGAAGGAAATTTACATCGGTGAACCCATTTGTCATCCAAAAGGGTCTTGATAAAATAGCTGGCCCAGTGAAGAACTGCACAAGGTCTCGCAACGGCACGCTCCTGGTTGAAGCTAATTCAGCATCCCAGGCGGCTACTTTGCTTAAGGCGAATATGTTAGCTAGCTATCCGGTACACGTAGAACTGCATAGGACTTTGAACTCCTCCCGTGGAGTTGTGAATACCCGGGCATTGGACGGCATGTCCAATGAGGAGATTCAGGAGAACCTCGAAGATCAAGGTGTAACAGCAGTATACCGGGTTCAGAGAAAAGATGGAGGCGAATATCTGCCTACCCGTACCCTTTTCCTTACCTTTAATCGGGTAGATCTCCCACAAAGGATAAAGGCTGGGTACGAGGCCATTGAAGTAAGACCATATATTCCGAACCCGATTAGATGCTACAAATGCCAGCGCTTTGGTCATACAAGTGACACATGCAGTGGTAGAGCTACCTGCGTGAACTGTGGAGGCATCGCCCATGACGATGACTGTACATCACCTCCCAGTTGTATTAACTGCAGGGGAGAACATCCAGCAAGCTCTCGAGAATGTCCCCGTTATGTGGAGGAAAGAGCTATCCAGGAGATCCGGGTTAGAGAGAAGGTGTCCTTCTCAGAAGCCCGAAAGCTCTTACGTTTGCGACAGCCCACTATCCCGAATTCCGGTACCTATAGCTCGGTTGTAGCTAAACCAGTACCGTGTCGGGAAATCGCAACTCAAACTAGCGATGAATGCGGGGTAACAATTTCAGATAAGATTCTCGTAGCTAGGTCACCTCCAAAGCCTCAGACATCACCTAAGTCCGCCAGAGCATCTACAAGCACCGCAGTTCAATCCAGCAGACCAGGAAGGTCGCCAACAAAGAAGCCGAGCTCTAAAAGTAGACCGATTGTATACGAAGTGTCACCGATGAAGTTTAAGACCCAGTATCAAAGATCTGATTTCCTCAAAGAAAATAAATTATCTCCCAAGGCACCAAAGGGAAAGAAAAGCCCAAAGACATCTCCCAGGAGATCCTCTTCGGAGGAATCCTCTGGGATGACTACAGACCGGCGAATGTCATCTTCGCCGGTCTCCGTGTCCAATCGGTTCGAGGCTCTCGAACCAAAATTCAGTATCGGAACACGTACGTCCTCGGCAGAGGACATGGAGTTTGAATCTGCCCACACTGGGAGACCCCCAGTAGAAAAGAGGCGCGAAAAAGCGCCAGACAAGAATGCGAGCCCCAGAGAAAAAAAAAGGGCTAAGTTAGTTCGACAACCGCCAACTCCAAAGTAATGAAGAGTTACCTTGGAGTTACCTATCCCATACATAATGCAATATGGCTATCCTACATTGGAACATACGTGGAATCCGAACTCAAAGGCCAGAACTTGAGCTCTTGCTCAAAGAAAACGAACCTCTGGTCGCATGTTTGCAAGAGACTAAGCTGCGTCCTCAAGACGCTTTCCATCTAAGGCGATACACCCCAGTACGGTGTGATGTCACACCAGAAGAGGGTGTACCGGCACATGGCGGCGCTATGATACTTGTCAGAGATGACGTATATATGCAAACTCTACCTTTGCACTCTGATATACAATCAGTTGCTGTGTGGATTAAACTGCCAAACATACATTTCACCATCTGTAATGTTTATCTGCCTCCGTCCCATGACTTCTCGCACATTGATTTAGAAGATCTAGTTTCCCAGTTGCCAACACCGTTTCTGTTGGTGGGAGACTTCAATGCGCACCACCCACTTTGGGGTTCAAGTCGCGCTTGTGCGAGAGGTAAACTCATTTCCGATTTCTTGGACAGTCACAACCTAGCTCTCCTCAACACTGGAGAGCCTACATTCATTTCGGACTCCCACAGCACCTTCTCACACCTTGATCTTGCAGTTTGTTCACCTCAGTTGGCAGTCTCCTTACAATGGAATGTCATCTCTGATTTACACTCTAGTGACCACTTCCCATGTCTTATTAGTCTCTTGACGCAACATACATATTCCACACGTATGCCCAGATGGCGTTTGGACCATGCCAACTGGAACCTTTACACCCAGTTGGCTGTCTTTACGTACAACGAGCACGACTCTGAATAATTTGGCGCAGCATCTCACGGAGACGATTCTCTCTGCTGCTGAACAATCGATTCCGCGGTCGACTACACACCCTCGTCGATTTCCCGTCCCCTGGTGGACGGAAGAATGTCGGAATGCCATTCGTGCTCGAAGGCGTGCACTTAGGTTTTTCCAACGTCACCCTACTTTGGAAAACCTAATCGAATACAAGAAAATGCGCGCCAGGTCCAGACAAGTCATTAAGGATAGCAAAAAGTCATCATGGAGCAAATTTGTAGCTTCATTTAACCGACACACACCTTCCTCGGTTGTGTGGGATAGATTAAGGCGTGTTGCCAAAAAAACGACCCAAATACCAATAGTGGGACTAAAAACAGCCACAGGAGCTGTTGTTGATTCATTTGAAGTGGCCAATACCTTTGGCAGTGCTTTCGCACAAGTGTCTAGCTCGGAAAACTACTCCCCTGAGTTCCTTCCAATTAAAACTCAGGTGGAATCTCAAGGCTTCTCGTTTCGTTCTAGAAACGTAGAAGATTACAATCGCCTTTTCACCATGGCAGAGCTGGAGTATTCCCTGAAATCTTCGCGATGTTCAGCACCAGGACCGGACGGTATTCATGTACAAATGTTACAACAGCTCTCTCCTGAAGGTAAGGCATTCCTGCTCGAGGTCTATAATCGTGTTTGGGTTGACAGTATACTCCCAGAAAATTGGCGGGAGGCCACCGTTATTCCCATCTTGAAGGCTGGAAAGGACCGTCATCTTCCCTCCAGCTATCGTCCTATTTCCCTCACCAGTTGCGTTTGCAAGGTGATGGAACGCATGATCAATGGACGATTGGTATGGTGGTTAGAAAGTCGCAACCTACTGACTAACATCCAGTGTGGTTTTCGACGACGCCGTTCAACTGTTGACCATCTTGTGTCAATATCGACACAGATAATGGACGGCTTTATGAAGAACTGTCAAACCGTTGGCATATTTTTCGATCTTGAGAAGGCTTATGATACGTGCTGGCGAGCAGGGATTCTACGTTCCCTGTACGCCTGGAACATACGTGGACGCCTACCACTTTTCATTCAGGAGTTTATGAAGGACCGCTTTTTCCGAGTAAGGGTCGGCTCGGTTTTTTCTAATTCTTTTGTTCAGGAGGAGGGAGTACCTCAGGGTTCGGTGCTAAGTGTCACGCTCTTTGCTATAGCAATTAACTCCATCTGGAAATGTGTTCCACCTGGAGTTTCGTCATGCCTATTCGTAGACGACTTCGCTGTCTATTGCACTTCTCAGCGCACGGCGTTCTTACAACGGCGCCTGCAGCAATGTTTGGACAACCTTAGAGAATGGAGCGTGAAAAACTGCTTCCGTTTCTCAACTGAGAAGACAATCTGCGTTAATTTCTGGCGCCGTAGGAGACGATTACCACCTTCGCTCCGATTTGGTCCAGATTCACTTCCCTTCGCAGAAGAGACGCGCTTCCTGGGTTTGATCTTGGACAGGAAGCTTAGTTGGTCGTCGCATATTGCACAGCTAAGAGCGAGATGTGACCGTTCCCTAAATATTATGCGAGTACTGAATGGCAAATCGTGGGGAGCGGATCGAACAACTTTGTTGCGAATATATCGCGCATTGGTCCGATCCAAGCTAGACTATGGGTGTATTGTTTATTCGTCAGCACGACCATCTGTGCTGAGAAGATTAGACGTGGTCCACAATAGGGGCATCCGCATTGCAACAGGAGCTTTTCCAACAAGCCCAGTGGTGAGCCTTTACGCCGAGTCCGCAGAACCTCCTCTGCAATATCGGCGTGAGTTTCTCTTGGCAAATTATGGTTGTGCGCTTAGATGTATGCCTAAGCACCCAACGTTCGCCTCTTTTTTCACCAGCACGCTAAGAGAACGATATAGAAATAGCTCCCTTAATCCTAAGCCTGCGGGGTTCCGTTTCCAAGAGCTCCTAGTGAAGCTTGGAGTGGAACTGCCTGTGATGTTCGCCAAGGGCGAGAGACTTCACCCCCCTTGGCTATCTGGTACGCCCCATGTAGATCTTGGGATGACCATACACCAGAAGTCCACGATGCCTATTTCAAGTATCCGCACGTGTTTCTTAGAATTTTTGTCAGGTTACTCTGACCGTACATATATTTACACCGATGGATCAAAGAACACCAACGGTGTTGGATGTGCTTATGTTTATGGAACCGAACCATATACATTCGGTTTTCCAAATAGCACTTCCATTTTTACTGCAGAGCTTTATGCAATTTATCGAGCCGTTTTGTATGTTCGCCGTCGTAAATTAGGTGACTGCCTGATTTTGAGCGATTCCCTTAGTGCACTGCAGAGCCTTTGTCAGTTGTACAACCCCCACCCTATTGTACAACGTATCCAGGATGCCCTCCATGTTTTACACGCTTCTGGTGTTGACGTGGTGTGTGCATGGATTCCTGGTCACGTAGGCTTGCCTGGGAATGAAGTGGCAGATTTAGCAGCAAAGACGGCAACTACAGAACCTAGTATTACCATCTCACGTGTTACTTCGGAAGACTTCAGGCTTGAAGTGCGGAGAGCGGTGCTGTCGTCCTGGCACGACGAGTGGTCAGCTCTCCGCGGTAATAAGCTTAGAGAAGTGAAAGAACTTCCGATAAACTGGGTAACTTCCTGTCGCACATCTCGTCGCGAGGAGGTTAGTTTGGCTCGATTAAGAATAGGGCACTGCAATTTTTCGCACGGTCACCTATTTAAAAGGGACCCTGCGCCTCTATGTCCGCTGTGTGACAACGTTTTGTCGGTTCGCCACGTGCTGCTAGAGTGTTGCTCTCTAGCGCACCTTCGGGATTCTCTGCAGCTGCCTGCCAGACTTGCAGAGATCCTAGCGGACGACAGAACAGCGGTTGATAGAGTTTTTAATTTTTTAGCGCAGTGTAATATAAATTTGAGGATTTGAATTTTTTAAATTATCTGTTTCTGCTTTTGGACAAATTTATCACCTTGTTTCATATCTGGCTATTGCCACTGCTTTTTACCTTTGTATATTTTGTTGTTTCTAGTATTTTTATTTTTTGAGTGAAATTTATATCTGGCTATTGCCATGAATCTTTTAAGGGCGCTGATGACCTTGAAGTTGAGCGCCCTTAAACCAAATCAAATTCAAATTCAAATTCGAGCTTTGTTTTCCTTATTTAAGAGACAAATGCAATATTTCAAATCGGGAAGCGATGAAGTAGTCTACTTTAATTGCTCGTGGAGTTATTACTAACCCGCAACCTTGGGATCAGTAGGCCAGCGTCTAACCAACTGAGCCACCCAGACCGACCCACATTTTGTACGGATCAATATTAGCGAGATAAGAAAGTTCTTAAACGTGTACATAATTTGACATAATTTTGTCTTTCCAAATGTTTGCCACAACATTTAGATTGTTGTAGCATGTGTTGTTGAAACCCCCCCCCCCTCTTGACCCGCTGACTTGCAGCTATTATTGAGATGCATGGTCCTCCTATTATTTGTTGCTAACAACCACTCTGTTATCAAAAGTTAAATGTGGGTAACAATTGTCTTGGAATGCATCAAGATAAATGATTACGTTAAATAAAGAACCTGTTTGTATGGCACAAGACGGCATCTGCCAATGAGAGGTGACTGCAGGAGATCCGGAACAAAGCTATATTCTCTTCTATGTATAGATCGTCCCCATCCATGTACCTACATAGTTTCCTTCACAGCAGATCTTCCTTTTGGTAATACCTTTCAACTTCTAAACTCAGCCCAACCAAATCTGTACCTTTCTTGTGTAATTTCCTTTGCAGAACCACTGTAAACAAACTGATCATTAAACCTAGCTGAATAGTAATATTATCGCACCGAGTACAGCTCGTCAAAGCTGATTCCTTTGGCAATCTACTTTTTCTGTTCGACCTTGGTTTTTCGAGATAATTATATAGAAAACAAACCTTCTCTAGACTTTGACGCTCTCTGTATTGCCGAATGTTAATGAAATGCCAAGTTCTCTGACATGCTCACTAATTGACCTTCCTCCAGAAGCCTTCCGTTGAAACATAAATTGAAAACCGCGGATCGTCAGACAGGTTTACCCATAATGTAGCATGTTATTGCTGAGTATGAAAGGTTTGTCTCAGACTGGCTGGTTTAACGCGTCACGTTTCAGGAGGTGGAGTGTTGGTAACCGTGAGAGTGTGACTGTTATGGAGACTCGGTGATGCAACTTGTGGTGGGAGTATGCCCTCCCGGATGAGATAGCTCTTAGGTTGGTCGTTGACGTCGCGTGATGGAGGAGCCGGAGATTATCCCACAGACCCTAGCGCAGAAGGCGCTCTTCTATACCACTGCTTTTTTCATCCTCCTCGGCACTTTCAGCCTCTTCGCCTTCCTCTTCCTGGTGCCTTTCGTCATCGATCCGGCCTTCACCACCATCTTCATGCAGTTCGACCCCGTGGCCGCCATCTGCCAGACGGTTCATACGGAGACCAAGGAGGGAGTGTCCAACTGCACGTGGAGCTCCTGTCGAGAAGGCTGCACCAAGGAGGTGTACAAGTGTACGCAGATCAAGGTCAACTATAAGATTCTGCCTCCTATAGTGGAGGACGAGGAGGACGATGAGGAGGTCGGCGAGGAAGGGAATGCCGAGGAGGACGAGAGAGTTGAGGGCATTGTCGCGAGAAGGGTACGGGCGATTCGGGACTACGATTACCCGGATGAGGATGTTATCCCCGAGGAGGAGGAGGATGAGGAGGAGGATGACTATAGGTCAGGCGACCTCGTGGACGAACCGGAGCCCACCGGACTCATGGGGAACGACTCCGAGTGGTATTACACCGGTGCGAGATTGTTCCCCAACGTGAAGGGTTGTGGGTATCCCCCGATGCTCAACTGCTCGATATTCGAGAAGACATACAGTACGCCCGGGACCAACTTCTCGTGCTACTACAGCAAGGTGGACCCGGGACTGGTGATGAGCGACCTCGATATGTGGCAAGTGTACATGAACCTCGTGTACGCCATGGCTATTCCCATCCCGTCCTTCATCATCTCCGTCATCTACCTGACGTTCGCCTACTTCAAGATCTACAACGAGGACGAGGAGGAAGCCCTGGTGACGGGCGGAGACGGCGAGCCCGGCGATGGTCAGACCGGCGAGAACGGCATGACCCCAGTGCCTCCAATCACCAGCGGGGCCATCACTCCAGGCAGCGAAGTCTTCAGAGAGGACTTGGCCAGCTTCGGCCATCAGCTCAAGGTGGCCATGGCAGATGAGATGAGCAGAGAGAGTGTAGCAGACGCCGTCCCCGTTATCGCCAACTCCAACTCCATACCAGCGTGAGTGTCTTATGTTTTGTTTGTGCCACTCTTGCTTGCTTGCTTGTTCAACAGAAGGCAACCGATCAGTCAACTGTGTGCATGTAAATGAAGGGCTTTCCAAATTACGATGCTCTGTTCAAAAATGTTAACAATTTCCCAAAATGTTCCTTCGAATGCTTTTGTTGCATTCGACCATAATATTGAGTCGTGATTAAATGGCTAAATAAAGCTATGTAAATGCCTCATAGGGACTATTTTATTTTATAATTTGCGTTTTTGTCGTATATTCTTAACTTTAAAAAAATCAAATGAAAATAATTTAAACTACCAGTTCAGTGAGGGATGGCATGTACTACATTGCAGGATTCTTGAGGTGGCTGCCTCAAAAATTTAATAAGGGAGAATTTAACTATTGTCAGCTATTTCATAGCGGAGAAAAATAAGATAATTTTGAAGCCTCTAATGTTGAACCATATAAACGTACAATTCATTAACGGGCTCAGTTTAGCACATATTGTTATGTTCTAAAGGAATAATAGTAAATAACAGAAGTTGGGGGCAAATAACCGACGCATCTCATCACACTTTATTTGACAATTGTGTTGTATTGAATATTCTTCCTTCCATTTACAGTTACTTTTTTATCTTGAATGTAACAACGAAATTTATGTTTATATAAAATAAGTTATTTTGTAAATATGCATAAAATATTCAACACTAGGACAGCAGAGATGTATCAATGAACAGGTGAATTATTCTAGACAAGTTTGGACAATATTGGATGACATAACTGGTGTACAAGTAATTGTTGATGAGATATCACTGTGATATTCTTTAACTTGAATCTGAACTTCTAGAACCACAAGTGTTGGACATTATTACTAGTGTTGAAGTAACTAGTATTGAGATATGACTGATATTCTTCAACTTGGATCTGAACTTCTTGAACCAGAAGTGTTATACAATATAACTAGTCTAGAAGTAACTAGTGATCATATATGACTGATATTCTTCAACTTGGATCTGAACTTCTAGAACCACAAGTGTTGGACAATATAACTAGTCTAGAAGTAACTAGTGATGAGATGTAACTGTTATTCTTCAACTTGGATCTGAACTTCTAGAACCACAAGTGTTGGACAATATAACTAGTGTTGAAGTACCAAATGATGAGATATGACTGATATTCTTCAACTTGGATCTGAACTTCTAGAACCACAAGTGTTGGACAATATAACTAGTGCTGAAGTAACTAATGACGAGATGTGACTGATATTCTTCAACTTGGATCTGAACTTCTAGAACCACAAGTGTTGGACAATATAACTAGTGTTGAAGTACCAAATGATGAGATATGACTGATATTCTTCAACTTGGATCTGAACTTCTAGAACCACAAGTGTTGGACAATATAACTAGTACTGAAGTAACTAATGATGAGATATGACTGATATTCTTCAACTTGGATCTGAACTTCTAGAACCACAAGTGTTGGACAATATAACTAGTGTTGAAGTACCAAATGATGAGATATGACTGATATTCTTCAACTTGGATCTGAACTTCTAGAACCACAAGTGTTGGACAATATAACTAGTGCTGAAGTAACTAATGACGAGATGTGACTGATATTCTTCAACTTGGATCTGAACTTCTAGAACCACAAGTGTTGGACAATATAACTAGTGTTGAAGTACCAAATGATGAGATATGACTGATATTCTTCAACTTGGATCTGAACTTCTAGAACCACAAGTGTTGGACAATATAACTAGTGCTGAAGTAACTAATGACGAGATGTGACTGATATTCTTCAACTTGGATCTGAACTTCTAGAACCAGAAGTGTTGTACAATATAACTAGTCTAGAAGTAACTAGTGATGAGATGTGGCTGATATTCTTCAACTTGGATCTGAACTTCTAGAACCAGAAGTGTTGGACAATATAACTAGTGCAAAAGTAACTAATGATGAGATGTGACTGATATTCTTCAACTTGGATCTGAACTTCTAGAACCACAACTGTTGGACAATATAACTAGTGCTGAAGTAACTAATGATGAGATGTGACTGATATTCTTCAACTTGGATCTCATCTTCTAGAACCACAAGTGTTGGACAATATAACTAGTGCTGAAGTAACTAGTATTGAGATATGACTGATGTTCTTCAACTTGGATCTCAACTTCTAGAACCACAAGTGTTGGACAATATAGCTAGTTCTGAAGTAACTAATGATGAGATATGACTAATATTCTTCAACTTGGATCTCAACTTCTAGAACCACAAGTGTTGGACAATATAACTAGTACTGAAGTAACTAGTGATGAGATCTGACTGATATTCTTCAACTTGGATCTGAACTTCTAGAGCCACAAGTGTTGGACAGTATAACTAGTACTGAAGTAACTAATGATGAGATGTGACTGATGTTCTTCAACTTGGATCTCAACTTCTAGAACCACAAGTGTTGGACAATATAGCTAGTGCTGAAGTAACTAGTGATGAGATGTGACTGATATTCTTCATCTTGGATCTCAACTTCTAGAACAACAAGTGTTGGACAATATAACTAGTACTGAAGTAACTAATGATGAGATGTGACTGATATTCTTCAACTTGGATCTCAACTTCTAGAACCACAAGTGTTGGACAATATAACTAGTGCTGAAGTAACTAGTGATGAGATGTGACTGATATTCTTCAACTTGGATCTGAACTTCTAGAACCACAAGTGTTGGACAATATAACTAGTACTGAAGTAACTAATGATGAGATGTGACTGATATTCTTCAACTTGGATCTCAACTTCTAGAACCACAAGTGTTGGACAATATAACTAGTACTGAAGTAACTAGTGATGAGATATGACTGATATTCTTCAACTTGGATCTGAACTTCTAGAACCACAATTGTTGACAATATAACTAGTACTGAAGTAACTAGTGATGAGATCTGACTGATATTCTTCAACTTGGATCTGAACTTCTAGAGCCACAAGTGTTGGACAGTATAACTAGTACTGAAGTAACTAATGATGAGATGTGACTGATGTTCTTCAACTTGGATCTCAACTTCTAGAATCACAAGTGTTGGACAATATAACTAGTACTGAAGTAACTAATGATGAGATGTGACTGATATTCTTCAACTTGGATCTCAACTTCTAGAACCACAAGTGTTGGACAATATAACTAGTGCTGAAGTAACTAGTGATGAGATATGACTGATATTCTTCAACTTGGATCTGAACTTCTAGAACCAGAAGTGTTGGACAATATAACTAGTGTTGAAGTAACTAATGATGAGATGTGACTGATATTCTTCAACTTGGATCTCAACTTCTAGAACCACAAGTGTTGGACAATATAACTAGTGCTGAAGTAACTAATGATGAGATATGACTGATATTCTTCAACTTGGATCTCAACTTCTAGAACCACAAGTGTTGGACAATATAACTAGTGCTGAAGTAACTAATGATGAGATATGACTGATATTCTTCAACTTGGATCTGAACTTCTAGAACCACAAGTGTTGGACAATATAACTAGTGCTGAACTAGCTAATGATGAGATATGACTGATACTCTTCAACTTGGATCTCAACTTCTAGAACCACAAGTGGTGGACAATATAACTAGTGCTGAAGTAACTAGTGATGAGATCTGACTGATGTTCTTCAACTTGGGGTCTGAACTTCTAGAACCACAAGTGTTGGACAATATAACTAGTGCTGAAGTAACTAGTGATGAGATATGACTGATATTCTTCTACTTGGATCTGAACTTCTAGAACCACAAGTGTTGGACAATATAACTAGTGCTGAACTAACTAATGATGAGATATGAGTGATATTCTTCAACTTGGATCTCGACTTCTAGAACCACAAGTGTTGGACAATATAACTAGTGCTGAAGTAACTAGTGATGAGATATGACTGATATTCTTCAACTTGGATCTCAACTTCTAGAACCACAAGTGTTGTACAATATAACTAGTACTGAAGTAACTAGTGATGAGATCTGACTGATGTTCTTCAACCTGGATCTCAACTTCTAGAACCACAAGTGTTGGACAATATAACTAGTGCTGAAGTAACTAGTGTTGAGATGTGACTGATATTCAATATGTATGTAAACTCTCGGAAGGACAGGTGATTAACCGACGATGCGTGCAGTTACTTCTAGTATCAGGAAGAGGGGACATGTCTGGCTTATTTGGGGATAAGCTTGTGGTTACTATATTTAGAAACACCTAAAGAAAATGCTTTCATTCATACATACATCCATACTTGGATGTGAAGTTTAATGCCCTCGCCGAGTAATTCCAACGTGTATATAAATGTACACAGAAGTGTTTGATGCTTGTGGAGGACATCTACGATATTTGTTATGAAGCTTTTTAGAGAACGTCTTCATTACTGAGTTTTTGGCACCTCTTTATTATTTGTCAAGTGAGATGAGATGGGTTAGCTTCTTGAGCCCATCCCTTTAGTTAGGCACAAGGAATTTTAGTTTTTTGACATTTATAGTCATTGTTTACGGATCGGTTGCCTTAATTCTGGGCACGCCTGTAATTTGGAAGGGAAACGAACACAATGAAATATGAAGGACTGATTTAGATAACTGCATCTAATGTTGTAGCTTTATGTGTGTTGTGGTACATTGTGAGTTAATTTAAAATTGGAGATCTAATTAATTGGTTGTAATGTTCCAAATCACTAGTTGTGGTCAATGTTAGTTTGCTGCGAAGTCATTATTCGAAACACGAGTCTTGTAAATGTAATCGTTTCCTTTAGAACTGAGTATTACCACAGTCACGAAGCTTCTGTTTGGTTTTTGTGCTCCTAGTGGCTGGGAAACTTGCACATCTTCCTTCCACTAAGTGAACATTATACAACAGATTTGATTTAATACTTGAATAAATTGCACAATAAATACGATGACGTGAGGTATATGAGCAATAATAATTATTTTCAAGGATGTTGACATAGTAATTTAGCATGACCATGTCATTAACTGGGTCACCACACTTTATGGAGTTGCTACACTAAATGTAAAAGTAACATTTGTATTCCACTACTTGACTTTTATATTATAAATGTCCATATTTATATAATGTAGGTTAAACATCACTAAAAATACTTTTAACTTTCAAATTTGAGGTTTTTGGAAATTATATTTTCTAGTACATTCACTTTTTCCAAAATGTTGCACATAGTGCACTTTTGTTAAATTGTTCTGAAATTTCTCCATGTAGATTGGCCTCCGGAAAGAGACAACCAGATCTGTTATATATTTTTTCCTTTCGAATAGTTAGGTTTTGAGATGTTATAGGTGAAAGAATCTAAAACCTTCAAGTGGCAGAATTTAAAATGATTTTCCTTTGAACTAATGCTAGTAAAATAAAAGTATATAAAAGATTTGTGCATTATAATCATACAAACGATATAGAATTTAAAAAACGGCTTTTTTAAGATGGCATACTCTGAGCAGGATTTGGCGTAAGATAATATAATTCAGTTTTTAACTTTAATAGCTCCGAAACTAAAAGATAAAGCAGCGAAATTTAACCCATCTAATGTTTATACAGGTGTCCCAAAATTAGACAAACTTTGGGAGCTGATAACATTATTTTAAACACTTTTTGTTAAGGAAAGTTTGTTTTCTGCGGTGCTTCGCTTAAGCACTAGACGAGTTAATGCCATTACTGTCTCCCACCCAGCTTTAGTATTTACAGCAAAATCAACAATGCAAATTACTATTGCATTTATCTTAGTAAGGCACACAATTTTAATCCGAGAAACAAAACACAGAGCACATAAACAAAACAAACATCGCATTGTTTACAGTTAATCGCAGCTTTACTATTCAAAATTAGAGCGGCAAACTTTTAAACCAGAGAAATGACTGCTGTTTGCGAGAGTACGGCAGTATTGGGCACGTCGATGCACTCTTTGTGTTAATCGCAATGGGCGTGCGCTCCAACATTTACTTTGAATACCAAAGCTGCGATATCTGTAAACAATATGTTAGTGTTTTGTTTGTGTTCTGTGTTTGTTTCTTGGATTAAGATTGTGTGCCTTACTGAGATGAATGCAATAGTAATTTGCATTGTTGATTTTGCTGTAAATACTTAAACTGGGTGGAAAGCAGTAATGTACGACAGTAACTCGCCTAGCGCTTGAACGAAGCACCGCAGCAAAAACTTCCCTTAACAAAAAGTGTTTAAAATAATGTTATCTAACAGCTGCCAGAGTTTGTCTAATTTTGGGACAGCCTGTATAAAGCAAGGTTGAGATCAACTTTGAGCTAAATTGGTTGGAAACTTAAGAAAGCACATGTTTAGTGTAGCATCCCATTAATGTAAGTGGAATAATGTGTTACTCATGCTATTGGAATAGGAAGAGGGTGGGATAGGTAAGATGAAAGAAGCTTGGTGACTGTGTACAGCTTGTAGTGTTGCACGAAGCATGGCCTGTGTGTATTGTTGTTGTAGCGGTGATGCCTTGGCGTACCTGCAGCCGGGCTATCTGCCGCCCAGGAGCGGGAGAGATCGTCTACCTCCAATTGCCTGATGACAAACGTGGTATGATGACAACATGTACCTACCTACTGTATCTATAGCTTGGCTTCACCCTGTATGTGGTAACAATGTGTCAGTAGCCAATATCTTGAGATATACCTATTCCTCCTACTCTTTCTTCCGGAGCTTTATCAGCCGAGGGCCCACAATAACATACAACTCAACTTTCAGGGCAATTACCTCACATATGAAGAAACATCTGATGTGTTGCACTCACATGACTTTCTCTACTCTTGTACTAACCATTCTTACAAACTCTTATTCCTATATCTTCTTCGTGTTAGTTAAGATAAACATTTGTACAAATTATCTTATTGTTTATTTCCTTGTAGATACAAGAGAAATATGGAAATGCAGTAGACTGTCGGCGATAGTCAAATCTTTTAAAGCTTTGAGATTTCGTTCTCTTTACACAGTTAACACACACTCTAAGGTTTACCAGTTATTTAAAAGTCGTCCAGAGTGAACAGGAATACATAGGCAGGCTATAATAAAAAAATGCAAAATATACATTTCATTTGCCATAAAAACATCTTAAACATGTGGCATTTTAATCAAAATCGTTAGAGCCCTTTTCGAGAAAATTGAGTGTTCTATCTAAAAGATTGTTTTCAATGGAGGAATTTTCTTCAAAATCTTTGCATGCTTGAAAGATATGAAACTTAAATACCAACTTTGGTTTTCAAATGACTTTTCGTTTTTAGTAATGGTGGTCACAGACACACACACACACACACACACACACACACACACACACACAAACACACACACGTTTTTCTAGAAAGTACTTCTTTTGAGTTCAGGGGCTCTCAAAACATATTTCCGGTGAAATCTCGATATCGAATATTTGGGTGGAATACTATACTTCCCTATTAACTATACGTAGTAGACAAATTTTTTGTTTTGTAGTGTTTAACGCCCTCTTTTACTACATACGGCACCACAGACGGTGACACTGATGATACATGGAATGAAGATGGAGTGCCGGTTTAATGAGATGGTGGGGGAAACCGGAGAACCCGGAGGAAACCCGCCCCAGCTGTCCACCACAAATCCCACATGCTGTTGCCTGGGATCGAACCCGGGCCACTTTGGTAAGAAGTGAATGGTAGTAGAGAAAGTAAAAATGGAAGTTAGCATGGATAAAGTTGATAAATTTCAACACCAGTTGACTGAGCACGTAGAAGTGTTTTTCATAGAGAATGTTATATGCTGCCCATTTTAGTGTGGAACGTATTACATTCACTCGTTTTTCTTTACGTAACACTCATGTATAGTTCTGTACTCCCTCTTCTACAGGAAATTCATACAATTTTCTATGTGATTGAAACAGAAATGCAACGTATTATGTAGCCCACTTCTGTGGTGTGGTGGTAGCGTATCTGTCTCAAATTCATAAGGTACCAACTTTGAACCTCGGTGAAGGTGACTTATCTGGATAAGGTTTTATCCGAGGTTTTTCCTTATCCTGAGAAGACGAATGTCGCATAACTTTAAGCTCTATGAAGCTTGGGCTCATTTGAGCATCATTTCGCTAATTTGATTCATTTATTCATCATCTGGTAAGACGTCACGTTGGAGGACGATAACATACCTACAAGACAACTGGTGCTGGCGAAACAAGAAAGCCACATGAACAACACAAACGCTTGTAGTGATCAGAGATCACTGAAGTGCTCTCGGCACTGTCCACTGAGCTCTGTACCCTCAGGTGGGCTGATTCCACAATCTCTTGTCAGGTAGAGCTCATAGCACGTGATCACTGTCCACTGAGCTCTGTACCCTCAGGTGGGCTGATTCCACAATCTCTTGTCAACTAGATATCATAGCACGTGATCACTGTCCACTGAGCTCTGTACCCTCAGGTGGGCTGATTCCACAATCTCTTGTCAACTAGATATCATAGCACGTGATCACTGTCCTCTGAGCTCTGTACCCTCAGGTGGGCTGATTCCACAATCTCTTGTCAGCTAGAGCTCATAGCACGTGATCACTGTCCACTGAGCTCTGTACCCTCAGGTGGGCTGATTCCACAATCTCTTGTCAACTAGATATCATAGCACGTGATCACTGTCCACTGAGCTCTGTACCCTCAGGTGGGCTGATTCCACAATCTCTTGTCAACTAGATATCATAGCACGTGATCACTGTCCACTGAGCTCTGTACCCTCAGGTGGGTTGATTCCACAATCTCTTGTCAACTAGATATCATAGCACGTGATCACTGTCCACTGTACTCTGTACCCTCAGGTGGGCTGATTCCACAATCTCTTGTCAGCTAGAGCTCATAGCACGTGATCACTGTCCACTGAGCTCTGTACCCTCAGGTGGGCTGATTCCACAATCTCTTGTCAACTAGATATCATAGCACGTGATCACTGTCCACTGAGCTCTGTACCCTCTGGTGGGCTGATTCCACAATCTCTTGTCAGCTAGAGCTCATAGCACGTGATCACTGTCCACTGAGCTCTGTACCCTCAGGTGGGCTGATTCCACAATCTCTTGTCAACTAGATATCATAGCACGTGATCACTGTCCACTGAGCTCTGTACCCTCAGGTGGGCTGATTCCACAATCTCTTGTCAACTAGATATCATAGCACGTGATCACTGTCCTCTGAGCTCTGTACCCTCAGGTGGGCTGATTCCACAATCTCTTGTCAGCTAGAGCTCATAGCACGTGATCACTGTCCACTGAGCTCTGTACCCTCAGGTGGGCTGATTCCACAATCTCTTGTCAACTAGATATCATAGCACGTGATCACTGTCCACTGAGCTCTGTACCCTCAGGTGGGCTGATTCCACAATCTCTTGTCAACTAGATATCATAGCACGTGATCACTGTCCACTGAGCTCTGTACCCTCAGGTGGGTTGATTCCACAATCTCTTGTCAACTAGATATCATAGCACGTGATCACTGTCCACTGTACTCTGTACCCTCAGGTGGGCTGATTCCACAATCTCTTGTCAGCTAGAGCTCATAGCACGTGATCACTGTCCACTGAGCTCTGTACCCTCAGGTGGGCTGATTCCACAATCTCTTGTCAACTAGATATCATAGCACGTGATCACTGTCCACTGAGCTCTGTACCCTCAGGTGGGCTGATTCCACAATCTCTTGTCAACTAGATATCATAGCACGTGATCACTGTCCACTGAGCTCTGTACCCTCAGGTGGGCTGATTCCACAATCTCTTGTCAGCTAGAGCTCATAGTGGCTGTAAGCACGTGATCACTGAAGTCTGTACTCTCAGTTGGGCTGATTCCACAGTCTCTTGTCAGCTAGAGCTCATAGCACGTGATCACTGTCCACTGAGCTCTGTACCCTCAGGTGGGCTGATTCCACAATCTCTTGTCAACTAGATATCATAGCACGTGATCACTGTCCACTGAGCTCTGTACCCTCAGGTGGGCTGATTCCACAATCTCTTGTCAACTAGATATCATAGCACGTGATCACTGTCCACTGAGCTCTGTACCCTCAGGTGGGCTGATTCCACAATCTCTTGTTAACTAGATATCATAGCACGTGATCACTGTCCACTGAGCTCTGTACCCTCAGGTGGGCTGATTCCACAATCTCTTGTCAACTAGATATCATAGCACGTGATCACTGTCCACTGAGCTCTGTACCCTCAGGTGGGCTGATTCCACAATCTCTTGTCAGCTAGAGCTCATAGTGGCTGTAAGCACGTGATCACTGAAGTCTGTACTCTCAGTTGGGCTGATTCCACAGTCTCTTGTCAGCTAGAGCTCATAGCACGTCATCACTGTCCACTGAGCTCTGTACCCTCAGGTGGGCTGATTCCACAATCTCTTGTCAACTAGATATCATAGCACGTGATCACTGTCCACTGAGCTCCGTACCCTCAGGTGGGCTGATTCCACAATCTCTTGTCAACTAGATATCATAGCACGTGATCACTGTCCACTGAGCTCTGTACCCTCAGGTGGGCTGATTCCACAATCTCTTGTTAACTAGATATCATAGCACGTGATCACTGTCCACTGAGCTCTGTACCCTCAGGTGGGCTGATTCCACAATCTCTTGTCAACTAGATATCATAGCACGTGATCACTGTCCACTGAGCTCTGTACCCTCAGGTGGGCTGATTCCACAATCTCTTGTCAGCTAGAGCTCATAGTGGCTGTAAGCACGTGATCACTGAAGTCTGTACTCTCAGGTGGGCTGATTCCACAGTCTCTTGTCAGCTAGAGCTCATAGCACGTGATCACTGATCACTGAGCTCTGTACTCTCAGTTGGGCTGATTCCACAATCTCTTGTCAGCTAGAGCTCATAGCACGTGATCACTGTCCACTGAGCTCTGTACCCTCAGGTGGGCTGATTCCACAATCTCTTGTCAGGTAGAGCTCATAGTGGCTGTAAGCACGTGATCACTGAAGTCTGTACTCTCAGGTGGGCTGATTCCACAGTCTCTTGTCAGGTAGAGCTCATAGTGGCTGTAAGCACGTGATCACTGAAGTCTGTACTCTCAGGTGGGCTGATTCCACAGTCTCTTGTCAGCTAGAGCTCATAGTGGCTGTAAGCACGTGAGCACTGAAGTCTGTACTCTCAGGTGGGCTGATTCCACAGTCTCTTGTCAGCTAGAGCTCATAGTGGCTGTAAGCACGTGAGCACTGAAGTCTGTACTCTCAGGTGGGCTGATTCCACAGTCTCTGGTCAGCTAGAGCTCATAGTGGCTGTAAGCACGTGATCACTGAAGTCTGTACCCTCAGGTGGGCTGATTCCACAATCTCTTGTCAGGTAGAGCTCATAGTGGCTGTAAGCACGTGATCACTGAAGTCTGTACTCTCAGGTGGGCTGATTCCACAATCTCTTGTCAGGTAGAGCTCATAGTGGCTGTAAGCACGTGATCACTGAAGTCTGTACTCTCAGGTGGGCTGATTCCACAGTCTCTTGTCAGGTAGAGCTCATAGTGGCTGTAAGCACGTGATCACTGAAGTCTGTACTCTCAGGTGGGCTGATTCCACAATCTCTTGTCAGGTAGAGCTCATAGTGGCTGTAAGCACGTGATCACTGAAGTCTGTACTCTCAGGTGGGCTGATTCCACAATCTCTTGTCAGGTAGAGCTCATAGTGGCTGTAAGCACGTGATCACTGAAGTCTGTACTCTCAGGTGGGCTGATTCCACAGTCTCTTGTCAGGTAGAGCTCATAGTGGCTGTAAGCACGTGATCACTGAAGTCTGTACTCTCAGGTGGGCTGATTCCACAGTCTCTTGTCAGCTAGAGCTCATAGTGGCTGTAAGCACGTGAGCACTGAAGTCTGTACTCTCAGGTGGGCTGATTCCACAGTCTCTTGTCAGCTAGAGCTCATAGTGGCTGTAAGCACGTGATCACTGAAGTCTGTACTCTCAGGTGGGCTGATTCCACAGTCTCTTGTCAGGTAGAGCTCATAGTACGTGATCACTGAAGTCTGTACTCTCAGTTGGGCTGATTCCACAGTCTCTTGTCAGGTAGAGCTCATAGTACGTGATCACTGAAGTCTGTACCCTCAGTTGGGCTGAAGCCACAGTCTCTTGTCAGGTAGAGCTCATAGTGACTGTAAGCACGTGATCACTGAAGTCTGTACCTTCAGTTGGGCTGAAGCCACAGTCTCTTGTCAGGTAGAGCTCATAGTGACTGTAAGCACGTGATCACTGAAGTCTGTACTCTCAGGTGGGCTGATTCCACAGTCTCTTGTCAGGTAGAGCTCATAGTGGCTGTAAGCACGTGATCACTGAAGTCTGTACTCTCAGGTGGGCTGATTCCACAGTCTCTTGTCAGCTAGAGCTCATAGTGGCTGTAAGCACGTGAGCACTGAAGTCTGTACTCTCAGGTGGGCTGATTCCACAGTCTCTTGTCAGCTAGAGCTCATAGTGGCTGTAAGCACGTGAGCACTGAAGTCTGTACTCTCAGGTGGGCTGATTCCACAGTCTCTTGTCAGCTAGAGCTCATAGTGGCTGTAAGCACGTGATCACTGAAGTCTGTACCCTCAGGTGGGCTGATTCCACAATCTCTTGTCAGGTAGAGCTCATAGTGGCTGTAAGCACGTGATCACTGAAGTCTGTACTCTCAGGTGGGCTGATTCCACAATCTCTTGTCAGGTAGAGCTCATAGTGGCTGTAAGCACGTGATCACTGAAGTCTGTACTCTCAGGTAGGCTGATTCCACAGTCTCTTGTCAGGTAGAGCTCATAGTGGCTGTAAGCACGTGATCACTGAAGTCTGTACTCTCAGGTGGGCTGATTCCACAATCTCTTGTCAGGTAGAGCTCATAGTGGCTGTAAGCACGTGATCACTGAAGTCTGTACTCTCAGGTGGGCTGATTCCACAATCTCTTGTCAGGTAGAGCTCATAGTGGCTGTAAGCACGTGATCACTGAAGTCTGTACTCTCAGGTGGGCTGATTCCACAGTCTCTTGTCAGGTAGAGCTCATAGTGACTGTAAGCACGTGTCCACTGAAGTCTGTACCCTCAGTTGGGCTGATTCCACAGTCTCTTGTCAGGTAGAGCTCATAGTGACTGTAAGCACGTGTCCACTGAAGTCTGTACCTTCAGTTGGGCTGAAGCCACAGTCTCTTGTCAGGTAGAGCTCATAGTGACTGTAAGCACGTGATCACTGAAGTCTGTACCCTCAGTTGGGCTGAAGCCACAGTCTCTTGTCAGGTAGAGCTCATAGTGGCTGTAAGCACGTGTCCACTGAAGTCTGTACCCTCAGTTGGGCTGAAGCCACAGTCTCTTGTCAGGTAGAGCTCATAGTGACTGTAAGCACGTGTCCACTGAAGTCTGTACCCTCAGTTGGGCTGAAGCCACAGTCTCTTGTCAGGTAGAGCTCATAGTGGCTGTAAGCACGTGTCCACTGAAGTCTGTACCCTCAGTTGGGCTGAAGCCACAGTCTCTTGTCAGGTAGAGCTCATAGTGACTGTAAGCACGTGTCCACTGAAGTCTGTACTCTCAGTTGGGCTGAAGCCACAGTCTCTTGTCAGGTAGAGCTCATAGTGACTGTAAGCACGTGATCACTGAAGTCTGTACCCTCAGTTGGGCTGAAGCCACAGTCTCTTGTCAGGTAGAGCTCATAGTGACTGTAAGCACGTGTCCACTGAAGTCTGTACTCTCAGTTGGTCTGAAGCCACAGTCTCTTGTCAGGTAGAGCTCATAGTGGCTGTAAGCACGTGTCCACTGAAGTCTGTACTCTCAGTTGGGCTGAAGCCACAGTCTCTTGTCAGGTAGAGCTCATAGTGGCTGTAAGCACGTGTCCACTGAAGTCTGTACTCTCAGGTGGGCTGATTCCACAGTCTCTTGTCAGGTAGAGCTCATAGTGGCTGTAAGCACGTGTCCACTGAAGTCTGTACTCTCAGGTGGGCTGATTCCACAGTCTCTTGTCAGGTAGAGCTCATAGTGGCTGTAAGCACGTGTCCACTGAAGTCTGTACTCTCAGTTGGGCTGAAGCCACAGTCTCTTGTCAGGTAGAGCTCATAGTGGCTGTAAGCACGTGTCCACTGAAGTCTGTACTCTCAGGTGGGCTGATTCCACAGTCTCTTGTCAGGTAGAGCTCATAGTGACTGTAAGCACGTGTCCACTGAAGTCTGTACCCTCAGTTGGGCTGATTCCACAGTCTCTTGTCAGGTAGAGCACTGACATAAGGCAGAAAAAGGGAACATAACTAGCAGGACCGGCCATTAGCAATGTCTCACAGTATGCTATTAAAAAGTTTGGTTACAAAATAGTAATGCTTTCAATGAGATAGCTGTAAATTGTAAGTGTTAAGTAAAAGGCTGTAAAATTAATGCCTTGTGAATTAATTTATAAATATGTATGCCATTTGGTGATAATATTGTAAATTCCGCTGTGATTGTTGTATTACAATACAAATGAATCAAAATGAAAGTGGTAATGCAATTTGTGTACTCCACAATAGTACGATAACTTGTCAATTGCTGCACATAATAGCGGCAACGTCCCAAAATTACTCCTTGCACGGTTATTTAAATATTAATGTTCATTGTGTAAATTGATTGTTATAATAAAAATGCTCCTTAAGCTTTTGTTTTAAAAATATTAATTTAAAAAAAAAATCAGAATTTAGAATAAATGATGTTCCAGAAAGGTCTATCATCAGAGTTTTATTCAAACCCTTAATTATTTTCGAAAAATTAATTTTTATTTACTCTGAAAAAAGTTGATTTTTAGAAAGTTAATATTTTTTTTTGTCTCGTTTATACCTTCCCTTTAGGTGTAATGATAATATAAGTGGCATTCTATCTTCGGAACTTATTGACTATTGCAACAGCGGTTTTCTTTGCGTGTTGCACTTTAATTCCTATTCCCTAACCGCGAATCGAGCCCGAGACCCCGCACATCAGGAAGGTGCTCTGCTAACTGAGCTATGGGACCAGCCCAATAATTTATTCCTCAAACTTGAAAGCATTGTTTTTAAAAGAAAAAGTTTGGTATTTCCTTTTAAGGACACTGGGAGTGAAATTTGAAAGTTCCCCACTTCTTGATAGAGTTTTTTTTAGAAATGTTTACGGTGTGTGTAGATATGTGGCAATAGGATGTACACCAAATTTCATCAAAATTGGATAATTCGTTTGTGATATATACATTATTTCATGGATTTAATAGGCACATTTTCAAAATGTGACACGCGACTACTGACTTCAAAATTGGTTTATATTGGCTGAACTGGTACTCTGAAACATGGGTAACAATTGTATGAAGAGATATTTCAAATACTTTTGCTGATTATGCTGTACATATTTTTTTAATAACAAAGAAAATTTAATCTTGAAAATAATTGATTTTTTCATTCAAAAAATGTTTTTGGAACTCATGTTAATGATAACGTCAATATTGAATCATAGTTGTTTAGCTGCTATTTATGAATACTTTGGAAATTTTCATTGAATTTAAAGCAAAACTCAGGCGCGACCTACATTTGGAGTATGCAGAAATGTAGTTTTGAGAAAAACAGGCTTTTATATAGGAACATACTGTGTTACGTTAAGGGAAGAGCACTGGGCAGTAATGACCACACGGAGTGGGGCATATAAAAAATGTTAGTTAATGTAGATGCACAGGAGTTCCAGCAACATTTGAAGTTAAAAAAAAAGTTCCACTTTTTGACAATTTTGACCAAAATTTCACACCCAGTTTCCCTGTACCTTTGGAAGGCAGTTCAGAAATTCTGAAACAATATAGTAAAACAATTGCATTTTGATTATGGAAGAATCCTGAAAAAGCTGGTTGACTCAAAGGCCCGCCTTGCGATACGGCAACTTCTTCACCGTGACTGTGTTGCACACAGCCTAACCACGGTCTCGTAGGCGCGGACAGTGTGATTCCGAGCGATAAGGTATAGAGGAATCAGCTTATCGTTACCACGCAACACATGATGAACCTTCGACAAACCTTGTTCTGCAATAACACTTTTCGATAAAATCACTTCCGAGTGCTAAATATCGCAAATATATATTTAATGCACTACTGTGTTGTGAACACAAGAATAACAACAGTATCTCTAACTGTATATACTGCTCTGAAACAATTCAAGATAAAACGACGCAAATACGAGCAATACAATGGCGTCCACATATTAAGTAATTAATGCGGCGTCAACGCAGAATCTTGTTTTAAAATGTATCGGTTGGCTGCTCTGTAAATGGTTCAAAAGCAAGGGCTTCTGTGGCAACATAACGGATGCAATAACACCAACTATGGCCATAGCTTTACCATGGTTATATTTATGAACAGTTGGCGGCACTAATGCAGTCTAACAGATGGAATATAACCAGACAACACCATAATGGGGGGAAAATGTCAGTTGATTTTTGAGCTATTCCAATAAGCTGGATTGGACCTCGGGCTCATTTGCGCATCATTTCACGTTAATTGTATATAAAAAACAATAAGCGGGTCCCTCTATAGTTTGTGGTTTTTGGAAGTGAATTGGTTTTAGCACGTGTACTTTTTCAAAATGTTCCCCACTATGCAGTCCTCGTGAAACTTGTGCCTAATTTCCAAAAACTCAAGCAATTAAACACCTCATGTCATTTGTTTCTTTTGGAACGGTTTTTGAGTTTTCATATACATAGACAGATATACACAGACACATACATACACACATGAACCTTTTTAAAATTGTTTTCCTTTGTATTCAGGGGGTCTCAAAACGTATTTGCGGTGAAATCTCGACATGGAATTTTTGGGTGGAATACAATACTTCCTCTACTTACCAGTGACAGAATTTAAAGATTGTTTTCTTATGAACTGACTAGCAAAAAGATCATATAGTAAATGTATGCTGTATAATCAGATACATTCATAGGAATTAAAGAAGTTGTGTTTAAAACTGGATTGCGTGGAGCATTTGACATACCATAATATAATTAAAGAGAGATGATACTGAAATTTAAATTCATATAATGTTTATATAAACACTATTGACAATAAGATGACTGGACACGTTAAAAATTACATTTTAATGTACTGCTCCCCTTAATGAACCTACAAAGTTTGGGAAAAATTACAAAATAGTTTGAGTTAAAAAAGTTTTTATTTAGTAATTCTGAAAGTAGGAGCAGAGCCTCGGCTTTGATATGCTGACGAGCTGTAAGGGAAGATAACAGGAGAGGAACACTGTTGCTACCTTAAAAAGAATAATTCTTGTTATACTTTAATCATTTCTTTTACGTTGTCGTCAAATGTAATACGCTGGATCTCAAGATATTAAGTCGAATGCCGCCACAAAGAGAGTTAGTTTCCTTGAGGCAGCTGCTACTTTGGCATTGTTACCACAACCTGGCTACATGACGTTGTTGCTTTTTCTGTGCACACGTAACATGGACTGTTTTCTTGCAGACAATGAGGAGCGCCTCCTCCCTTTTAATCAGAGCGCCTGGAAGTAGGCTTTTGTTCCCGGTAAATGAAAACGCGGCTTACCACAAAGTGGGGATATCACCTTCAGGCCTGCACTTTCTTACAATGGCCAAACTTAATATCCTTATTCCTCTGTTTCATGTTTCGCATTGATTTCTTTGTTTTCGGCCATTTAAATCGTCATTTTTAAACTGACTTCGAAGATGTTGAAAATCTAACATCAATTTCCTCCCCTTTAAAATGTTCAGCAGTTTGTTAGTAAATACTCCTTGCAAGACGTTTTGCTGAATTGTAACCAATACTTTGTTCAACCTTGTTCAACTCTCTTGTCGGAGCATTTTAAAGATAGTATTTGTATAACGTACTAAATAATCATTTTCTTGGAAACAAAGAACTGTAGAGACTTGAAAATCGTATGTATTTAGTCCAAGTGAAGCCGTTATGCAGTAAAAATTTCAAAACAATATACAAATGTCACTAGAAGGTTGCCTTAAAGGCCCTCCTGTGAAAACTCGGACAGTTCTCACATTGCCCAAGTTTGGAAACTTCGCAGCCTCCAGTGACGTTTGTTGCATATCTCGCCGCGAGGAGGTTAGTTTGGCTCGATTAAGAATAGGGCACTGCAATTTTTCGCATGGTTACCTATTTAAATGGGACCTTGCCCCTCTATGTCCGCTGTGTGACAACCTTTTGTCAGTTCGCCACGTGTTGCTAGAGTGTTGCTCTCTAGCTCACCTTCGGGATTCTCTGCAGCTGCCTGCCAGACTTGCAGAGGTCTTAGCATACGACAAAACAGCGGTTCATAGAGTTTTTAAGTTTTTAGCGGAGTGTAATATCAATTTGAGAATTTAAAATTTGTGTATGTTTTTCCTGTTGCTAGTATTTTTATTATTGAGTGAAATTGATATCTGGCTATTGCCATGAACCTTTTAAGGGCGCTGATGACCTAGAAGTTGAGCGCCCTTAAACCCACAAAAAACCAAAAAGCAAAACCAGTGACGTTTATTAATATTGTTTCATGAATCGATAAGATTCCCATGAAGTTTGCTCACAATTTCCATGTCAATAATTACACATTTGTTTGGGTAACACAGTGCTGTCAGTAATGTCATTAAGGGGACATCGAAGTGTTAAAGGTGATTTTCTGGAGCGCTAGAGTAATTGTCTGTAGTAATCAATATATCTATATCAATCTGCGTTAGGCGTTTCATGCGTATCTTCTCTCAGTGACTATTGTATTCCACTCTCAAGTTCAACACTGACATTTCGCATGTTTTGGGACGCTCTAAATATATAAACATCATTTTTACCTTCTCTGCTGGTAAGTACAAGAAGTATTGTGTTCCACCCAAAAAAACGTGTCGAGATTTCACTAGAAATATATGTTTTGAGACCCCCTGAATAAAAAAAAAAAGCATTTTTGGAAAAAGGTCCGCCCAGGCGCGCGCGTGTGTGTATATGTGTGTGTCTGTGTGTCAGTCTGTGGAAAGCATAACTAAAAAACGAAAAGTGGGTTAAAAACCAAAGTTGGTATTTAAGTTTAATGTCTTCCAAGGATGCGACACGAAGATTTTGAAGAAAATAGCCCCACCCTAAACTACCCTTTAATGGAAAATTTTTATTTGCTTGAAAATGGCTCTAACGATTTTGATTAAAATGGCATATGTTTGAGATATTTTTATCACAAATGAAATTTATATTTTGAATTTTCTGGCTATAGCTCCTGTAGTCCTGTTTACTCTGGATGAGTTTTGAATAACTCGTAAACCGTAACAGATAGAGAAAATTTTACTCTACAAGAAATGTGGATCTTGCTAAAATACACAGTTTGTGTCTAGTAAATTGTTTGTAGAGTGAACCATTTCGAACATATTCCTTGTTTTGTGTGTCAGTTTCGTAAACCTTAATACTTTCGTGCAATGGAACATCGTTGTTCATTTTTTGTATGTTAAGTGTGCAAAGAGAACGGGATCTCAAAACTTTAAAAGATTTGACTATCGCACAAAGCCTACTGTATTCTAATATTCCCCTTGTACCTACAAGGAAATAAGCAATAAGATAATTTGTACAAATGTTTATCTCAACTAACACGAAGAAGATATAGGAATAAGAGTTTGTAAGAATGGTTAGTACAAGAGTAGAGAAAGTCATGTGAGTGCAACACATCACATTTTTAGAAAAGGGTTCGTATATCTGTGAATATCGTAATTCAAATACATAAAGTTTGTTAGTAACCGATCTTCGTATATAATTTCACTATATTGCAGGGACGTGACAGACAGATGTTCAAGAATACTCCCCCCCGTCCCGCACCAGACTGAGCTTTACATGGAACATTTCGAGATGTTCCTTGTCATTGATTTCAATTTTCAAATACTTGTACTTTTATCAAATAGAACGTTGTTTATATGCTGGCCATACAAAGAGAACAGAATTTTAGAGTCACTACTTAGTCACCAGTTCTCAGAATATTTGGCCATCACTTAAAGTCTACTATATTACCCTTGCACCTACAAGAAAACAGCAATAAGAGAATTTCTACAAATGTTTATCTGTGTTAACATAAATACACACTCAGAGGCACGTAAGGACATATAGACATGCAAACATATGCACACCAGAGACTATGCAAACACGCGGGCACGTACTTACACACGTGGACGTTTTTCTAATGTTTTCTTTTGTATTCGGACCATCTCAAAAGAGGCATTTCAGGTGACATTTTGTATGAATACAATACTTACTTACCCTACTTAATATACGTAGGAAACGACATGTGGGGTTAAAAGTAGGTTTGGTATTGGTAAGATAACTTCGTCGCTTGGCAAGCACCACACACATCAACATTTAGTCATGGTTTTGGTCTAGTCACTTCTTGTTGCGGTAGGTAACAGTCACCCACAACTCGCTCGGAGAACAGCACGCGTTGTCTAGCTTCAAAACTCACTCATTGGCACATGTGTATACATATCTGGAAATGCCGTATTTCTGTAGCAACTACATGTGCAGCATAATTAAGAAACTTCTTAGGTATTAACAAAATCAGTAAAGATATACAATATGCAACATGAAATATTTTTATATTGTTGAAAATTTAGTAATTACCTCACGTACCAAGCGAACATACTTTTTGAAAAATGGAAAAAACTACGCATTTGCATTAAAACACCCCTACTTATAAACTAATAAATTAAATGTTTCTTGAAATCTTTAAACACCACATTTCTACCCTTCAGTCATTTATTTGGTACACTTTAACAAAAACCGTAGTTTCTAGCGATTGTAGGAAAATGTGAAATTTCAAGACCAGCATTAAACATTTCTCTGTAATTGTTGCCTTTGTATGTTCTTATAATGAAAAGTGTAGTGTAGCTATGTCTGCAAACATTTATCTCAATAAAATGAAAGGAGTGCAACAATAAAGTTTTGTAGGAATAATGTGTGGAAAAGGCTGAGGTAGTAGTTTCATACTGTAGGGTAGGGGATTGTGTTTTAGATATGAGGTATAGAGGAATCCCTTCTCCCCTTTCGGAGGGGTGGGTTTACTTGTTGCCACCCTACGCTACTATGGAGGCCTTACCACTGCGACCCATAATCTCAGAATTCTTGACTGTCAGAAATGAAAATATTTAATAAATGCCCAGAACTCATAAACTGTAATATCTTTAAAATGACAATTTTGTGAATTTTGCAGCGGTGAAATAGACTGCAGAGGAGACGATTATTTGTAGATAATGTTGTATTGATTTACACGAACTGTTGCTATCTGGCAGTAATATACTCAGCAATTCTCAGTCAGACTAAAACAACGTTATCTCTATCTCAAACTGCCTTCACTTGTTTAGCAAGGTGTGTGGACGTGTTCTTTTCCAAGGGAACATTTGAAACATTAAAATGCAACTTAACAACAGTATTTCTTGCTCTAAGATAACAATGCCTGTGATGTGGGGTCACTAGTTTGAATCTCGGTTAGAATATGAATGATGAATGTCTTAGTGTGAATGATGAATGTCTGGTAACTGTAAGCTCTATGGACCCCGGGCTCGGGCTTGGGCTCGTATGAGCAGTTCATTCATCGCTAAAGGACTTAACATTTTAAAAACAACTTCTACTGAACTCAGAGCTCGAGTATCTTTCACTCTTTAATTATTCTCTGTGGAAAGAAGACATTTCTTTTTGTAATGCAGTACAGAAATTGTATCTTTTAAGTTTTCGGTCAGTATTACTGGACATTTAAATTCATGTCTGCGTTAGATAAAGATTCAACTTTTTTTCTCAATAGCTTTAGTTTTATATTATTAATTTTTAAAATGTAGATTACTGTGCCATGCTAAATGTTCCTCATTGTGACATTATGCACTCATGGCGGACAAAATACTCATAGGGCTTTTAATTTCTCAACATTACCTTTGACAGAGGAAGTGTTTTATTCCAGCCAAAAATTACTATCGACATTTTACAGGAAATACAGTTTTCAGGTCCTGCACTAAAGAAACAACCTTTTTAGAAAATGTTACATTTCGCGTACGTGTAGTTGTAAACAGCCGGAGTCGGAAAGTCGGGTAAATACCAAACTTGGTAGTTTAAGAGTACCGTTTTCCAAGGGTGTAACATGAAGATTTTTAACAGAATCCTCTCAAACTAAACTAACACTTCTCCTTGTTTCTGATTTGCTTAAAAGTGCTTCTACCGATTTTTATAAACGAATAACGTAGACGTTGAATTTTCTATGATAATCTTTGGGGTTATTTACACTCTCAATCACATTTGTATTATTGATCAACCTTAGATAGACAAAATCTTACAGCACAAAAATTACAGATCTTGTTGAAGAGTATAATTTACGTTAATAAAAATGTGGGGGTTTGTAGGATTAGCCATTTCCAAGATACTGTTATTTGTTCCAACCTTGACATTCTCGACAGCAAATCTCTACTTTTTCTTTCTTTCTTTTTTTTTTTCTTTTTCGTATGTTGTAAATTTGAAAACTATCACTTAGCAATCAACTTCGAAAATATTTGAATATCTTTGGTGTGTTGTGTTTTTCTTATACCAACATCGAAGTGTGTAATGAATGTTTACCTGTATTAACAAGAAATAGGTAGAATAGTATGAATAAGAGTGCGTAGATAAAATTGTAGAATGCATTTGAAATATTAATGAAAACTACTAAAGTGCTGCCGAAATGAGCAAGCTATTTGAAATACATAAACGCTTGTTGCCTGACCGAACCTCTCTGAGGAAGAAAAGAAAATAGTTCCACCACTTTTTAATGTTATTGCTGTTTAAAATCTGTTCGCAATTATGATTAATGTTTTACAGGAAAAGCCCCACTGACTGAGAATTGCGTCGTTTTTAAATTGTAAACTCGTGGACAGGGTATGCCCGTCGGCCAGTAAGGAATATGGTGGCTAACTTACGAGCTGCAATAACATAGGGCCTGTATTACGATCTCCGGTTACTAGCCACGGTTTGTTACCTCTCAGTTATCGCTAACTGTTAGTTAGGCTCGGTGCCTCGAATTACGAACTTAATTTAACTGTAGGTTTGTTACCCTGAAGATTATGATGCCCTGAGAGCAGTTGGTAACATTTTTCACTAGGCTTTTGCTGTGTTTGCAACGCTATGTCGTGGGTAAAGCACATCACAGATGTGTGTGATGGTTTGAAGATTTGTACACATTGCATAACCTAAAAATAGCTTCTGTTTTATTCACTATTCATTCAGAGCCTTGAAGTACTTTGAAGAAGCGCAAAATCGTTGTGTCCATAATGAATATAATGCAACGTTTACTATTTAAAAGGTAATCGTTCTGCCCACAATGAATAACATGCAACGTTAGTTAAAGATAATGATCTTATTCCGCGTGTTTTTGAACTTGTGTACCTACATATTGTATAGTTTTCCTGTATTTTCTGTTCACAAAATGTGTAATTTGCCATGCTACGTTTATTACATTCGCGTTAGTTAAAATGTGGTGCCGATGTAATGAAAATCGCACAAAACATCGTATTGTTTGTGTCAATCCACTACACTTACTGGGCTCTAGAATTATATTTCCCTAACCTAATGCCCATCAAGAAATACCTACAATTTATGTTGGTTTAATTTATTTCATTTTAAGAATGTCGGGAATATACAAATATGCTGGTAACGTGCTGAAAACTGCCATTCTGTCGTAAATTCTATTCGATGCCTTATTTCCGCTAAAATTCCAGATGTCGAAGCTTTTGATAACCTGTATATTTGTAGGAACTCTTCCACGTTCACTCCTCGAAATTATCTTTGCGCATTCTGAATCTCTTCGCTCTTGTATTAAATAATGAGCCAGCATTTCATCTTCAGAGTAGCTGTGGACATACACTTGTGATAGGAGGTACGCCATTTTTGTGTGTGAAACACGAGTAAACTCCAAGTTAACGCACTAACCCCTACTTGAGGTTGCGGTTAGTGTACCTCCAGAAATAACTCTCAGTTAGCCCTTAACCGAAGGTCGTAATACTGGCATCTGGGTGTAACTTCAAGTTAACTGTTAACCGGAGATCGTAATACAGGCATCTGGGTGTAACTTCAAGTTAACTGTTAACCGGAGATCGTAATACAGGCATCTGGGTGTAACTTCAAGTTAACTGTTAACCGGAGATCGTAATACAGGCATCTGGGTGTAACTTCAAGTTAACTGTTAACCGGAGATCGTAATACTGGCATCTGGGTGTAACTTCAAGTTAACTGTTAACCGGAGATCGTAATACTGGCATCTGGGTGTAACTTCAAGTTAACTGTTAACCGGAGATCGTAATACAGGCATCTGGGTGTAACTTCAAGTTAACTGTTAACCGGAGATCGTAATACAGGCATCTGGGTGTAACTTCAAGTTAACTGTTAACCGGAGATCGTAATACTGGCATCTGGGTGTAACTTCAAGTTAACTGTTAACCGGAGATCGTAATACAGGCATCTGGGTGTAACTTCAAGTTAACTGTTAACCGGAGATCGTAATACAGGCATCTGGGTGTAACTTCAAGTTAACTGTTAACCGGAGATCGTAATACAGGCATCTGGGTGTAACTTCAAGTTAACTGTTAACCGGAGATCGTAATACTGGCATCTGGGTGTAACTTCAAGTTAACTGTTAACCGAAACCTTAACCGGAGATCGTAATACAGGCATCTGGGTGTAACTTCAAGTTAACTGTTAACCGGAGATCGTAATACTGGCATCTGGGTGTAACTTCAAGTTAACTGTTAACCGAAACCTTAACCGGAGATCGTAATACAGGCATCTGGGTGTAACTTCAAGTTAACTGTTAACCGGAGATCGTAATACAGGCATCTGGGTGTAACTTCAAGTTAACTGTTAACCGGAGATCGTAATACAGGCATCTGGGTGTAACTTCAAGTTAACTGTTAACCGGAGATCGTAATACTGGCATCTGGGTGTAACTTCAAGTTAACTGTTAACCGAAACCTTAACCGGAGATCGTAATACAGGCATCTGGGTGTAACTTCAAGTTAACTGTTAACCGGAGATCGTAATACTGGCATCTGGGTGTAACTTCAAGTTAACTGTTAACCGAAACCTTAACCGGAGATCGTAATACAGGCATCTGGGTGTAACTTCAAGTTAACTGTTAACCGAAGGTCGTAATACAGACATCTGGGTGTAACTTCAAGTTAACTGTTAACCGGAGATCGTAATACTGGCATCTGGGTGTAACTTCAAGTTAACTGTTAACCGAAACCTTAACCGGAGATCGTAATACAGGCATCTGGGTGTAACTTCAAGTTAACTGTTAACCGAAGGTCGTAATACAGACATCTGGGTGTAACTTCAAGTTAACTGTTAACCGGAGATCGTAATACTGGCATCTGGGTGTAACTTCAAGTTAACTGTTAACCGAAACCTTAACCGGAGATCGTAATACAGGCATCTGGGTGTAACTTCAAGTTAACTGTTAACCGAAGGTCGTAATACAGACATCTGGGTGTAACTTCAAGTTAACTGTTAACCGGAGATCGTAATACTGGCATCTGGGTGTAACTTCAAGTTAACTGTTAACCGAAACCTTAACCGGAGATCGTAATACAGGCATCTGGGTGTAACTTCAAGTTAACTGTTAACCGGAGATCGTAATACAGGCATCTGGGTGTAACTTCAAGTTAACTGTTAACCGGAGATCGTAATACAGGCATCTGGGTGTAACTTCAAGTTAACTGTTAACCGGAGATCGTAATACTGGCATCTGGGTGTAACTTCAAGTTAACTGTTAACCGAAACCTTAACCGGAGATCGTAATACAGGCATCTGGGTGTAACTTCAAGTTAACTGTTAACCGGAGATCGTAATACTGGCATCTGGGTGTAACTTCAAGTTAACTGTTAACCGAAACCTTAACCGGAGATCGTAATACAGGCATCTGGGTGTAACTTCAAGTTAACTGTTAACCGAAGGTCGTAATACAGACATCTGGGTGTAACTTCAAGTTAACTGTTAACCGGAGATCGTAATACTGGCATCTGGGTGTAACTTCAAGTTAACTGTTAACCGAAACCTTAACCGGAGATCGTAATACAGGCATCTGGGTGTAACTTCAAGTTAACTGTTAACCGAAGGTCGTAATACAGACATCTGGGTGTAACTTCAAGTTAACTGTTAACCGGAGATCGTAATACTGGCATCTGGGTGTAACTTCAAGTTAACTGTTAACCGAAACCTTAACCGGAGATCGTAATACAGGCATCTGGGTGTAACTTCAAGTTAACTGTTAACCGAAGGTCGTAATACAGACATCTGGGTGTAACTTCAAGTTAACTGTTAACCGGAGATCGTAATACTGGCATCTGGGTGTAACTTCAAGTTAACTGTTAACCGAAACCTTAACCGGAGATCGTAATACAGGCATCTGGGTGTAACTTCAAGTTAACTGTTAACCGGAGATCGTAATACTGACATCTGGGTGTAACTTCAAGTTAACTGTTAACCGGAGATCGTAATACAGGCCCATAATCACGTAAAACATGAGTGCTGAGAGATACAGAAAACGCGCTAAGGAAAATCTGCGAAAGTGTTGAAAAACCAATCGTGTTAAGCGTATTTCACAAGCTAATGGAGCACCATCCGTGTGTACATATAGCGGTTTATTAGAAACAAGCAGCGTTGTGGCTGTTTGCAAGGAGTCCTGTGTTAAAGCTCTCTCCCTCCGTGTACCAACAGAAGGAAGCCCAAAACATGTTAGGAGACGTAGACGATTTTGCGAAGTGTGCAATTCGCTCTAAGTTCGCCAGTTCTGTTTTGAAAACGAACCACCAGTCTGATTTGTAAGTACACACGCACGTGTTTAACCTTTTAAATGTTACATTGTTGGATTTAATAGGCACCGTGCACGATTGTAAATACATAGACACCAAAATTAAAGCTGCTCTTTTAAATGGAAGCTATTTCAGCAGATATAACCAATCTCGCGTAACACATAAGCGACGAATATCTCTCGCTACCGCCAGCGCGCGTTTCCCCACGTGCTGCGCGGACTAATACATTAGCGGTGTTGATGTTAAGTGGCTGACTTCCTTACGCCGGAGTTACTATAGATGGAAATGAAGAATGAGAATTGCTGTGTTTGAGTGCAAGCTTGAGGCACGCTTTACAAACACTCCATGTAGCCAGATGTTTAGCACTGCACCTTTTTGCTATACACTGTTTCCTTCACTTTCACCTTCTCTGCAGTAGTATTAAGATCCCAGTTGAATTAATATGTGCAAAGGGGGGAGGGTTATAGCTTAATATTTAGAACTGTCCCAACAGCACTTCATTTGAAACTATATTTTGAAATTTTCATATAATTTAGATTTTCAGGTTTTTTAGCAAGAGAACACTCTTTAATCTGAGCAAGATACCACGGAAAATTTTAAAACAGTAAGATTTCCCATTTTTAATATAAAGAAACTTTTATTTCCAATAAATGGTATATAGTTTTGAAACTTGGATATTGTCCCACTTTGCTACATAATCGCCAGTTAAGACGGAGAAATTTTTTAACGCTGTGGTAGTTTTTGAATGTCAATAGTTTTGAGAAAGCCAATGTTTCGCCTGCCCTGTCTGTCTCATTGAAATACCTTCCAATCAAATGTCCCTTCAACTTGGGAAATACGTGATGCTAAATTCGGAGTGTAGCTTATGATCCTATCCAATCAAAACAAGATTTCCCCAACTCTTCACCGATGTGCATATCTCGCAATGTGTCCAGGAGTCAACAAGTCGACCAAGAATATTCCCTTTGATCCCAAAACAATCACCATGACTTCACCGGCCACCGTGGCAATGCTTCAGGTTCTCAAAGTGTTACTCTTCGTGCCAGGACGACAGCACCGCTCTCCGCACTTCAAGCCTAAAGTCTTCCGAAGTAACACGTGAGATGGTAATACTGGGTTCTGTAGTTGCCAAATCTGCCATTTCATTCCCCGGCAAACCTACGTGACCAGGAATCCATGCACACACCACGTCAACGCCAGAAGTATGTAAAACAGCTCGGTGTACTGCATACAGCTCTGCAATATAAATGGAAGTGCTACTATAACAACCTAATGTATATGGTTCGGTCCCATAAACATAAGCACATCGGTGCTCTTGGACCCATCGGTGGAAATCAGCCATTGCTCAGTGAGCCCTGACAATAATTCTAAAACAAACAAGCGCGGATGCTGGAGATAGACATCTGGATTTCCAGGAAACGGTCAGCCTTGGATCTATCTTAAACACAGGGCACTTTAATCAAAACCCTTATCGGCATTTTTGAAAAAAATAAGAAATAACGCACATAAGATCAGTTTTCTGACATGGAGCTGTCGTTTTTAATCACACTTAACAACCATCGGCCTGGACCGGATTTGAACCCGCGACCTTGGGATCAGTAGGCCAGCGTCTAACCAACTGAGCCATCATTAGATATGTATTTAACCAAGTTTTCGCTTTCAAGTTGTGTGTTGAGAAACACACACACACACACACACATACAACCAAATGGGACCTTTTCCTGAAGATGCCCTTATGTGGAGTTCGGGGAACTTCAAAACATATATCTACTGAAATCTCGGTATAAATATTGGGTGGAATACAATATTTCCTCTGCTTATTATAGGTAAGCAACAGAGAAAAGTAAAAATAAATGGGCTCAAATAGAATTTGTGTTATATTTTCTTAAAATGTTATGCAGGTTGTCCAAAATATATTACCACTCACATGGTTGTTCGGAATCTCCAGACTATCCACACCAACACTGTGAGCTACATCATAGCATATCTCTCAGCCCAGGGTCACTTCAGTTACGACAAGATACCCCAGCGGCCGAGTGCCCTGGAGACTGCAGTCGCTGAGAAACTGGAACACTATCATCTATCATAGGTTAACTCCCAGTAGCAGCAGATCAACTTGTCCTTCAGGGTCCCTCGACGGAGGACGCGGCCAACAACAAATCGCCACTCCACCTCATCTCCCTTCCCAAGCACTTAGTTGTACAGAGAAGCACAAGTAAAGACCAAACATTCCCCATGTGTGGCAGTCTTGGTCCAACTGGAATATCCTCCCGACCGCTCCGGATTTGCACCAACTCCGCCACACTACGCACTACGGCCCTACCCTTCCCACCTTCCTTATTACAAACTAAACAAATGGTTCAGGAGGTGGAATCAGGACTGAAAAATTCAATGCCATAGCCGGGATTTGAGCCACGGATATTGCCCATGTTGGCATAAATAAATAAATAAATAAATAAATAAATAAATAAATAAATAAATAAATAAATAAATAAATAAATAAATAATAATAATAATAATAATAATAATAATAATAATAATAATAATAATAATAATAATAATAATAATAATAATAATAATAATAATAATAATAATAATAATAATAATAATAATAATAATAATAATAATAATAATAATAATAATAATAATAATAATAATAATAATAATAATAATAAACAAATGGTTCTACATCATTTTATATTATGAAGTCACATTTCATGCCACCGTACAGTGAGCGATTTTCCAATCTAGGCGGCCAAAATTCAAAACATCTGGTGTGTTGCACTCACATGACTTTCTCTACTCTTGTACTAACCATTCTTACAAGCTCTTATACCCTATACCTTCTTCATGTTAGTTGAGATAAACATTTGTACAAATTATCTTATTGCTTATTTCCTTGTAGGTACAAGGGGAATATGGGAATACAGTAGGTTTTGAGCGATAGTCAAATCATTTAAAGCTTAGAGATCCCGTAACAAGGAATATCTCCGAAATGGTTCACTCTACAAAAAATATATTTAGACATAAATTGTATCTTTTAGAGAGATCTACATGTTTTGTAGAGTAAGATTTTCTCTATCTCTTACCGTTTACGAGTTATTCAAAAGTCATCCAGAGTAAATAGGAGTACATAGGCTATAGCCAGAAAAGTCAAAGTATACATTTCATTTGTCATAAAAATATCTTAAACATATGATATTTTAATCAAAATCGTTAGAGCCATTTTCAAGAAAATAAAAATTTTCTAAACATTTTCCATGTAAAGGGTAGTTTAGGGTGAGGCTATTTTCTTCAAAATTTTTGTGTCGTATCCTTGAAAGACATTAAACTTAAATACCAACTTTGGTTTTTAATCGACTTTTTGTTTTTGAGTAATGCTGTCCACAGACACACCTACGGACCTTTTTCTAAAAATACCTTTTTTTTATTCAGGTGGTCTCAAAACATATATTTTCGGTAAAATATCGACATCGAATTTTTGGGTGGGATAAAATACTTCCGCTACTTACCAATAGACAAACTAAAAAAAAACAACTCAAAATTAGGCAAACGTAGCAGCGAAACCTGTTGCACGCATGTTCTTGAGACATGTAGCATGTAGAAATGATATATATATATATAATAAGATATATACATTCCAGAGATAGCATTTTATAACGATTTTTCTAAACTCTGTTTAAATAAAGAAAACTAGAAATTTAAAAGCAAAAGACGGTGTAATATTTATAGCAGCACGCACGTAAATTTTGCAATCCTATGTTAATGAGAATAGTAGGAGTATAAACTTAAAGTGTATACGTTTATCCTTAACTTCCATAGCTAGAACACAGAGTTAACCATTCACTGAGACAAACTGATGGTTAGGTTACTGTCGCTGTCACTAACAAGATACTGCTGTTTACGGTAAGATATAAACCATATGTCTTGCTCAAATTGATTAAAAACGTGCCACAAGATACTTTAGGGTGTCTACAATAAAATATCGAACCTCATATTCCTACCTGAAAAAGCGATATTTTATATTTTGGCCGCCTAGATTGGAATATCACACAGAGTGCAGCGGCATCGTGAATAACCATAAGTTTGGAGTACAGACAATCTCCATGAATGAAGTTTGGAGTATTTGGTCCATATTTTCAATGATCAGACTGTAACGGAAACTTATGTTGTTGATAATCTGTCCCTCCATATGTTAACATGAGGTAACTTGCAGGTTACAACCAGGGCTAGGGCTCCACATTACCTCTATGGCCAGCACGATCACCGGATTTGATTCCATGTGATTATTTCTACTATGGGAAGTGGCGTGTATGCTGCAACACCTACTGACATAGAGAACCATCATGTTGTATTGTGTGAAGGAGTACATCGCACTGAGAATGAGGGAATGAATGCACTTGTGTACACAGTGTTATGTTAGGTTATCCCAACAAAGTGGTAACATCTTTTTGGACAACCCCGTCTATCCTGTATAATCCAAATCCAAATAAAGTTTAAATACGATATTTTACGGCAGTTCACTAGCTAGATACATAGTTAAAAATAAGTTATTGAAACTAATATGCAAAAATGTGATCCAAAGCCTTTAAGGCACCTCAAAAATTAAATATTGAGGTTTCATATGTTTTACATTCCTAAGGTTAAGTGAACAGACAGATGTTTTCAACTATTACTTTTAGATAACACATAATAGGTAATTTCATATATAGACTCACTGCACCCTGACGTGGAATGGCAGAATTAGTGTCATAGCCGGGATTTAACCCAGGGTCTTCGCCCTTGCATACCGTTGCTCTACCATGGCAACTGACTCGCATTACATATTTTAGGTGAAGTCTTTTCAAATTCATTTTGAGATAATATACTGTGTCCAGCTCATGACGATAATGGCTTCCGGTTTTGTTACCAACACCAATTAGCAACTTGTTTGTATCGACACAGTAACAATGGTGGAAACATAAGCCAACACTAAGTACCTGCACTTTGTATTGTTTATTGACATGCAGCTGTGAAAACTGCGACTTCATTTTCGATAGCTCCAACAGAAAGGTGTGACATTTATAATAATCCATTAAACTCTAGTGGGCCTTGCTCGACAAAAATATCACTAAGATTATTTAATATATTTCGTAAATAGTTTGTTATTGAGTTTTATTATTTTTTGCTCTTGTATTAGTCGTTAAAATAGTTAAATCAAATCTAACTCGAGGTTGTGTTATTCCTTAGACAAAATCACTCGTGACTTGCAGTCGCTCGGAATAACATAACCTCTAGTTAGATTATTTATGGTAGCTAACTAATGCAGATACACTCTCCTCCACTTCTGCTCAGTTCCTAGACTATCCTCGGAGCCTCAAATTAGAGCAAACTCGACAGAACGTTGCTCCCTCCCATGACTTCCCGTCTGTAGAACTTCTAGCACAAATATCAGTTCTCACTTTAACATGCAGAAACGACTGATACATGTTCTGCCACTTTACACATATTTGGTTTTATAATGCACTACACCAATTTCAAGGACTGATTTTTACTTTCCTCTACTACGTAAGTAGAAGCATTGTATTACACCCAAAAATTCCATGTCCAGATTTCACCGGAAATATATTTTTTGAGACCCCTGAATTAAAAATAAAGCATTTTTAGAAAAATGTCCGTGTGTGTCTGTCCTTTTTTAAAATATTCTTTATTTACTGCATGTTCCATTACAAAATATTGTCACCGCGCCCGCCGCATCTAATTGCCGACAACAGCAGTGTCACCCATCGCATTTTTGTCGGCACTACCGCAAAGGAGCCGAAGGAAAGAGACAGAGAATGGCCGCATTGTTGGGCGCTTGCCGAAAGAGAGAAAGGGGTAGAGGCTTCTGGAATTGTCTGCTTTGTATTTCACCGCAATAACTGAACTTTCCTGAAGCTTCCAGAACAGTGCCTGGGAGATATAAATAGCGGTAAAGTGTGAGAAGAAGGGACCAGACAGTCAGACGTATGTGAAGCGTTGAGTAGTCGTGCCGACGGAAAGGACAGACGTATGTGAAGCGTTGAGGAGTCGTGCCGACGGGGAAAGACAGACGTATGTGAAGCGTTGAGTAGTCGTGCCGACGGAGAAGGGACAGTTCTTGTGTTACGAATTCGGAGCCGTGCTGTTGGTGAATCGGTAAAGACTTTCTTGCGGTTGCAACGAGTGTACAAAGTTACTGTTTACGGAAATAAAAGTGTTTCTTTATCTAGACTACATCTGTCGTCTTTACTTTACACCCAACGAAAAGTCACAATATAGTAATACTACATGCATTGTTAAACATTATACATATTAAACATTCACAATCTAAGTCTGTTGAGTTAATATATGATATTAATTCCTGGGTATAACGATGTATTAATTTCGTTTTATTGAATGTCCATTTTCCGTGTTAGGTAATCATAGTTTTTCTGAAAATGCGTCGTTCTTTTTCTAGTTTTGCACATTCAAATAGTAGTGATTGTTCTGCATGTACACATAGAACTGTTTTTTTATTTTAAAACGATAATAATTTTCCGCGTGTCCTGTTAAGAAGGTGGTTATGTTTCCTGTCAACGCAAAATTCAATTTCAGTCTTTTTCACACTGGGTGGAAAAGATTTTGTCACTGCACCTTGTTTGCTTGAAGTTCACTTAGAGTTGTGCCTGTTTAGCCAGATTATCCGCTCTCTCGTTCCCGTGTGCCTTGACCCACGTGTAATCAATTTGCCACTTCTTCGTTTCCAGTATTTTTGTTTGTTCTCTCATTGAAACTATTAAGTTCTAAGAGGTAGAACTGGAACTTAAAAATTCAATGCCACAACTGGGATTTGAACCACAGACCTTCCGCTTGCCGGGCGGACGCTCTAACCACTGAGCTATTGTGACAAACTGCCAGAATGACATTAAATTCTCAAGCCAGTTCGTATTTCTCCTGGTAAACCACAAAGGCAGTCTCACATCAGAGACAATTACCCCAATGGTGACTTACTATTGCAAGTACTTTATGTCCCAGGATTAAATAACCTTCACATGGTAATTATTATTTATTTATGCCAACAAACTTACTGTTGGTGTTTTTAAACACACAAGCCGTGTGTGGGCAAAGTTTAAGAGGTAGAACTGGAACTTAAAAATTCAATGCCACAACTTACCAACAGTAAGTTTGTTGGCATAAATAAATAATAATTACCATATTAAGTTCTGTTGGTTTTTGTGATTTACATGTAAAGTTACTCTGTTATCCGTGTGAATTGCTGCATAGGAAGATGGTGAACTGTTGCCAAGTACTCTTGAGGTTTTGCTAGCTGTTCCGCTTGGTTGTTTGTACAGTGATCTTGTAGCTGGTGTACCTACTGGTTGTATAATATTATACGTATATGACGATTCCTGTGCCTCCTTTCCTACCGGCAGTGTATATGTCTACATTATACTCGACATTCTCCTGCAGAATGTGGCCACTTGGAAGGTCTAATTTTGTCTCCTTCCGATTGTCTTTCTTCATTACGTAGAAACTTGCCAACTTTTGAATTTCTAAAACTATTGACAGTGTGTGTCTGTCAGTCTGTCTGCATTCAGTATTTGGACAGCATAACTCAAAAAGGAAAAGTCGGTTAAAACTCAAAGTTGGTATTTAAGTTTGATGTCTTTCAAGGAGGTGACACGAAGATTTTGAAGAAACTTTCCATCCTAAACTACCCTTTACATGGAAAATTGTTCGAAAATTTTGATTTTCTGGAAAATTGCTCTAAAGATTTTGATTAAAATGACATGTTTAAAATATTTTAATGACAGATGAAATGTATATTGTGAGTTTTATGGCTATGGCCCATATAGTCTTGTTTATTCTGGATGACTTTTGCATAGCTCCTAAACCGTAAGAGATAGACCAAATCTTACTTCACAAAAACACACTACGCGCAATTTTTTTTTTTTTTTTTTTTTTTTTTTTTTTTTTTTTTTTTTTTTTTTTGTGTAGCGTGAACCATTTCGGAGATATTCCTTGTTAGCTGTATCAATTCCAGAAAACTTAAAACTTTGGTCAAGTGGGGCGTTGTTCATCTTTTTACATCTTAGTTGTGGAACGAGAACGGAATTTGAAAGCTTAAAAGATTGGACAATCGCTGAAAGCCTACTGTATTCCCATATTCCCCTTGTACCTACAAGGAAATAAGCAATAAGATAATTTGCACAAATGTTTATCTCAACTAACACGAAGAAGATATAGGAATAAGAGTTTGTAAGAATGGTTAGTACAAGAGTAGAGAAAGTCATGTGAGTGTAACACGTCAGATATCTGTATTAACACGAAGAAGATATAGGAGTAAGAGTTTGTAAGAATGGTTAGTACAAGAGTAGAGAAAGTCATGTGAGTGTAACACGTCAGATATCTGTATTAACATGAAGAAGATATAGGAATAAGAGTTTGTAAGAATGGTTAGTACAAGAGTAGAGAAAGCCATGTGAGTGTAACACGTCAGATATCTGTATTAACATGAAGAAGATATAGGAATAAGAGTTTGTAAGAATGGTTAGTACAAGAGTAGAGAAAGCCATGTGAGTGTAACACGTCAGATATCTGTATTAACATGAAGAAGATATAGGAATAAGAGTTTGTAAGAATGGTTAGTACAAGAGTAGAGAAAGTCATGTGAGTGTAACACATCAGATATCTGTATTAACATGAAGAAGATATAGGAATAAGAGTTTGTAAGAATGGTTAGTACAAGAGTAGAGAAAGTCATGTGAGTGTAACACATCAGATATCTGTATTAACATGAAGAAGATATAGGAATAAGAGTTTGTAAGAATGGTTAGTACAAGAGTAGAGAGAGTCATGTGAGTGTAACACGTCAGATATCTGTATTAACATGAAGAAGATATAGGAATAAGAGTTTGTAAGAATGGCTAGTACAAGAGTAGAGAAAGTCATGCGAGTGCAACACATCAGATTTTTACTGATTTTATTCTACTACTTGCTATTGTGACACTGGATTCCAACCAAATAGTTAATATCAAGATTTGATCGAGAATAGATATATGTTTTGATATCCCATGAATAAAGATGTAGATTGGAAGTAGGTGGGTATGTGAGATTATAGATAGATAGATAATCTGCATTTATTAATCCTGATACCTAATTTCTTACATCAGGATAGTTAATTATTGTATTGGTTACATCACATTAAAAAAAAATTAACATTCCTTTAACAATATTTATGTTGCAGAAAATGAAAACTAAATACTAACATAACACTTAATCTAAACAAGTAAGTTAATAATGTTCATATGATTGTTATATAGTTTGTCTTCTTCCTCTTAGAGAAACTACATAGTGTTTCCTTCAACTATTGGGGTGTCGGCTCTTTGTTAAAGATTAGTTCTAGTTGTTTTAGGTGTATTCAGCCTTAAGGATCTTCTTGGAGTATTTGATGCAGCAATAGGTTGGATGTGTATTGGTCTTGATCTTCTGTATTCCGTGATTGCTTGTTTCGATATTTTATTAGTTAGAATTTGTAGGCTCTTCAACAAGTTTTTATTTAATAGTATTTCTTGCAAAGTATAGCCTTGTATTGCTAGTCGTTCGTTTTCTACTAATTCTGAAAATTTTACACACTCCAATGTATTGTGTTCCGGCGTATCTATAGTTTCACAGGTCTCACACATGTTCGTAGGAGATTTATTTATTTTGTAAAAATAGGTGTTGTATGGGCCATGTCCAGTCAAGAAATGAATTAGTCCTTCTGTTGGATTCAGATGTTTCATTTGTAATCTTTTATTTATTTTAGGGAATATATTGTAGACTCTTCTGCCTTCTTTGATGTTATCCCATTCGTTTTGCCAATCTCTTAAAAGAGCTCTTTTTATGTCTACTTTGGTTTGACAATTTATTCCTATTATATCCTTTACTTTTTCAGATTTTTCTTTTCTCAACCAGTATATGGCTCCTTTTTTATGAATTTGTAAATCTATTGGCCATATTGCCGTAATTACTAATAACGCCATAGTTGGGGTGGTATTGGTTGCAACTGTGAATCTTAGTAGTATTTTTCTTTGTGTTCTTCTTAACAAAGGTTTTATATTCTCATTTTTGGCACAGGGTGCCCATACACCTGCTGCGTAGCTCATGATGGCGGACATTATAGCGTTATTATATGCTCTAATGTGAAGAAGTGGTAGATGAAATCTATTTTGTCCGATGTTGCTTATTTGCATCATTATTTTTTCGGCTGTAGTACGTACAGTTTCCATATGATGTTTGAAATTATTTTTTTCATCTATATGGAAACCTAAATATTTTGTAACATGTGATCTCTGTATATTAATGCCATTTATTTTTATAATTGGGTTTCGTTTTAATGTTCCTTTGATTAGCATATACATAGATTTATTTGAAGCTATTGTTAGTTTGTTTAGCTTACACCATTCCTGTATTTTCGTGGCAACAAAGTTTGCTTTGCGCTCAAGTTCTGCTCTATTGTCAGCTTCAACAATGACCATTAAATCGTCCGCATATGCGATGACATCTTTTATTTCATCATCTTCTTCCAATTGGTTAATAAGAGGTTCTATTCCTATATCCCAAAAGATAGGACCAAGTATAGATCCTTGAGGGCAGCCTTTGGATAAATCTCTTGATATCCTATGGGTAATTCCGTCTATATACGCTGATCTGTTCGTACAGTAGTCCTTGAGTGTGCCATATAGACATTGGGTATGTGAGATTGCAGGAATTGAGGATAAGGTGAATGGAGTGCACAATGCTTGTGACACACCTCGCTTCCAGCACGCACAGGTCACACACGCTCTGCGCCATGATAACACAATGTCCAGTGCTTCAATCTTTTGCCATATAAAGTAGAGCCAATACTCTATTCTACTCGCAAATTCAATACCGAATTTTACTGAAAATGCAATAATAAAAAATGTAGGACATTGTTGGTGAATGCAAAAATAATGCACATTTACAATTTAAGTGGTATTTATGTGTACCCATAGGCATATACACATATTTTCTTAAAATCTTGAAACATACAGTGTTAAATGTGATCATGAACAGTCAGTTATACTTCTCTGAAGAAGTAATCTTGTGCAAAACATGTAGCTTGTTTCAAATGTAGTAGAGAAATCCCAAACAGCTGAAGTTCTTGAAATTGTACTGAATTAAAACAATAAGTCTAACTGAATCAATAGACAACCTGTTCCTTCCCTCTGTCCATTGTGCTCTTATTTAGTGAAACTAGTATTTCAACATTAGCATTGTGTTGCTTTACCTCCGCAGAATACCAACCTTTTGTCTCAGAGTGCAAATGCTGCGCTGCCAATCTGTCGTTCAGTGATACTTTTTGACTGTAGCCATGTTGCCACAGTGAGTTGCAGTTCAGGCTAACAACAAATTATTCATTTCTTTTTTCGCAGTTGCCAGTTCATTTTCTAACGACTACTGCTTGTTTCTGAAAATGTAGGAATTAGAGACTTTAGACAAATTCACGCCGCGATTGTGTGTGTGTGTGTGTGTGTGATTGTGTGTGGAAATGTTAGTGTGAGTGTGTCTGTGTGTATGTGTGTGTCTGTGTGATTGTGTGTGCAAATGTTTGTGTGTGAGTGTGTATGTATGTGTCTGTGTGATTGTGTGTGTGTGTGATCGTGTGTGCAAATGTTTGTGTGTGAGTATGTGTGTACGTGTGAGTGTGTATGTGTGTGTCTGTGTGATCGTGTGTGCAAATGTTTGTGTGTGAGTGTGTATGTGTGAGTGTGTGTGTATGTGTGAGTGTGTGTGTATGTGTGAGTGTGTGTATGTGTGAGTGTGTCTGTGTGTGGGTGTGTATGTGTGTGAGTGTGTGTATGCGTGTGTGAGTCTGTATGTTTGTGAATGTGTCTGTGTGTGAGTGTGTATGTGAGTCTCTATGTATGTGAGTGTGTATTTATGAGTGTGTCTGTGTGTGGTTTTTTTTTTTTTTTTTTTTTTAAATAAATAGCATGCCCCATTCCGTATGAATACTACATGCTTGCATATATGCATTTATTTATTTACATACAATTTTCATTTTATATACATGTATATATTGTTGGTGGTGTCCTATTTGAACATTTGCACTTTTATTTACCTCTACTTTTTTATCTACCTTAGTCTAATTGAATACTTCTCTTTTGTGCATATTGTGTCTGTGTGTGTCTGTATGTGTGTGAGTGTGTATGTGTGTGAGTGTGTATGTATGTGAGTGTGTATGTATGTGTATGTGTGTGAATGTGTATGTGTGTGAGTGTGTATGTATGAGTGTGTCTGTGTGTGAGTGTGTGTATGTGTGTGAGTGTATGTATGTGAGTGTGTATGTATGAGTGTCTGTGTGTGAGTGTGTCTGTGTGTGAGTGTGTATGTATGAGTGTCTGTGTGTGAGTGTGTATGTATGAGTGTCTGTGTGTGAGTGTGTATGTATGAGTGTGTCTGTGTGTGAGTGTGTGTATATGTGTGAGTGTATGTATGTGAGTAGGTATGTATGAGTGTCTGTGTGTGAGTGTGTCTGTGTGTGAGTGTGTATGTGTGTGAGTGTGTATGTATGTGTCTGTGTGTGAGTGTGTGTATGTGTGAGTGTGTCTGTGTGTGAGTGTATGTATGTGAGTGTGTATGTATGAGTGTCTGTGTGTATGTGTGTGAGTGTGTATGTGAGTGTGTATGTGTGTGAGTGTGTATGTGTCAGTGTGTAGGTGTGTGAGTGTGTATGTGAGTCTGTATGTGTGAGTGTATATTATGAGTGTGTATGTGTCAGTGTGTATGTATGAGTGTGTATGTATGAGTGTGTATTATGAGTGTGTATTATGAGTGTGTATGTGTCAGTGTGTAGGTATGTGACCAGAAGTCCACGACGCCTATTTCAAGTATCCGCACGTGTTTCTTAGAATTTTTGTCAGGCTACTCTGACCGTAAATATATTTACACCGATGGATCAAAGAACACCAACGGTGTTGGATGTGCTTATGTTTATGGAACCGAACCATATACATTCGGTTTTCCAAATAGCACTTCCATTTTTACTGCAGAGCTTTACGCAATCTATCGAGCCATTTTGTATGTTCGCCGTCGTAAATTAGGTGACTGCCTGATTTTGAGCGATTCCCTTAGTGCACTGCAGAGCCTTTGTCAGTTGTACAACCCCCACCCTATTGTACAACGTATCCAGGATGCCCTCCATGTTTTACACGCTTCTGGCGTTGACGTGGTGTGTGCATGGATTCCTGGTCACGTAGGTTTGCCTGGGAATGAAAAGGCAGATTTAGCAGCAAAGACGGCAACTACAGAACCCAGAATTATCATCTCACGTGTTACTTCGGAAGACTTTAGGCTTGAAGTGCGGAGAGCGGTGCTGTCGTCCTGGCACGACGAGTGGTCAGCTCTCCGCGGTAATAAGCTTAGAGAAGTGAAAGAACTTCCGATAAACTGGGTAACTTCCTGTCGCACATCTCGTCGCGAGGAGGTTAGTTTGTCTCGATTAAGAATAGGGCACTGCAATTTTTCACACGGTTACCTATTTAAAAGGGACCCTGCGCCTCTATGTCCGCTGTGTGACAACGTTTTGTCGGTTCGCCACGTGCTCCTAGAGTGTTACTCTGTAGCGCACCTTCGGGATTCTCTGCAGCTGCCTGCCAGACTTGCAGAGGTCCTAGCGGACGACAAAACAGCGGTTGATAGAGTTCTTAATTTTTTAGCGCAGTGCAATATAAATTTGAGGATTTAAATTTTTTAATTATCTTGTTCTGCTTTTGGACATATTTATCACCTTGTTTCATATCTGGCTATTGCCACTGATTTCTACCTTTGTATATTTTTCTTTTTTCTAGTATTTTTATTTTTTGAGTGAAATTTATATCTGGCTATTGCCATGAGTCTGTTAAGGGCGCTGATGACCTAGAAGTTGAGCGCCCTTAAACCAAATCCAAATCCAAATGTAGGTATGTGAGTGTGTATGTATGAGTGTGTATTATGAGTGTGTATGTGTCAGTGTGTAGGTGTGTGAGTGTGTATGTATGAGTGTGTATTATGAGTGTGTATGTGTCAGTGTGTAGGTGTGTGAGTGTGTATGTATGAGTGTGTATGTATGAGTGTGTATTATGAGTGTGTATGTATGAGTGTGTATTATGAGTGTGTATGTGTCAGTGTGTAGGTATGTGAGTGTGTATGTATGAGTGTGTATTATGAGTGTGTATGTGTGAATGTGTCTGTGTGTGAGTGTGTCTGTGTGTCAGTGTGTAGGTGTATGAGTGTGTATGTATGAGTGTGTATGTATGAGTGTGTATTATGAGTGTGTATGTGTCAGTGTGTAGGTATGTGAGTGTGTATGTATGAGTGTGTATTATGAGTGTGTATGTGTCAGTGTGTAGCTGTGTGAGTGTGTATGTATGAGTGTGTATGTATGAGTGTGTATGTATGAGTGTGTATTATGAGTGTGTATGTATGAGCGTGTATGTGTCAGTGTGTAGGTGTGTGAGTGTGTCTGTGTGCGAGTATGTCTGTGTGTGAGTGTGTCTGTGTGTGAGTGTGTCTGTGTGTGAGAGTGTCTGTGTGAGAGTGTCTGTGTGTGAGTGTGTGTCTGTGTGTGAGTGTGTGTCTGTGTGTGAGAGTGTCTGTGTGTGAGAGTGTCTGTGTGTGAGTGTGTGTCTGTGTGTGAGTGTGTGTCTGTGTGTGAGTGTGTGTCTGTGTGTGAGTGTGTGTCTGTGTGTGAGTGTGTGTCTGTGTGTGAGTGTGTGTCTGTGTGTGAGTGTGTGTCTGTGTGTGAGTGTGTCTGTGTGCGAGTATGTCTGTGTGTGAGTGTGTCTGTGTGTGAGTGTGTCTGTGTGTAAGAGAGTGTCTGTGTGAGAGTGTCTGTGTGTGAGTGTGTGTCTGTGTGTGAGTGTGTGTCTGTGTGTGAGTGTGTCTGTGTGTGAGAGTGTCTGTGTGTGAGAGTGTCTGTGTGTGAGTGTGTGTCTGTGTGTGAGTGTGTGTCTGTGTGTGCGAGTGTGTCTGTGTGTGAGAGTGTCTGTGTGTGAGTGTGTCTGTGTGTGAGAGTGGCTGTGTGTGAGTGTGTGTATGTGTGTGAGTGTGTCTGTGTGTGAGTGTCTGTGTGTGAGTGTTATGTGTGAGTGTGTCTGTGTGTGAGTGTTATGTGTGAGTGTGTCTGTGTGCGAGTGTTATGTGCGAGTGTGTCTGTGTGCGAGTGTGTCTGTGTGTTAGTGTGTGTGTGAGTGTTATGTGTGAGTGTGTCTGTGTGCGAGTGTTATGTGCGAGTGTGTCTGTGTGCGAGTGTGTCTGTGTGTTAGTGTGTCTGTGTGTGAGTGTTATGTGTGAGTGTGTCTGTGTGCGAGTGTTATGTGCGAGTGTGTCTGTGTGCGAGTGTGTCTGTGTGTGAGTGTTATGTGTGAGTGTGTCTGTGTGTGAGTGTTATGTGTGAGTGTGTCTGTGTGTGAGTGTTATGTGCGAGTGTGTCTGTGTGCGAGTGTGTCTGTGTGTTGGTGTGTGTATGTGTGTGAGTGTGTCTGTGTGTGAGTGTGTATGTATGAGTGTGTCTGTGTGCGAGTGTGTCTGTGTGTGAGTGTGTCTGTGTGTGAGTGTCTGTGTGAGAGTGTGTCTGTGTGTGAGTGTGTATGTGTGTGAGTGTGTCTGTGTGCGAGTGTGTCTGTGTGCGAGTGTGTCTGTGTGTGAGTGTCTGTGTGAGAGTGTGTCTGTGTGTTAGTGTGTATGTGTGTGAGTGTGTCTGTGTGCGAGTGTGTCTGTGTGTGAGTGTGTCTGTGTGTGAGTGTCTGTGTGAGAGTGTGTCTGTGTGTGAGTGTGTATGTGTGTGAGTGTGTCTGTGTGCGAGTGTGTCTGTGTGCGAGTGTGTCTGTGTGTGAGTGTCTGTGTGAGAGTGTGTCTGTGTGTGAGTGTGTATGTGTGTGAGTGTGTCTGTGTGCGAGTGTGTCTGTGTGTGAGTGTGTCTGTGTGTGAGTGTCTGTGTGAGAGTGTGTCTGTGTGAGAGTGTGTCTGTGTGTGAGTGTGTCTGTGTGCGAGTGTGTCTGTGTGCGAGTGTGTCTGTGTGTGAGTGTGTCTGTGTGTGATTGTGTATGTATGAGTGTGTCTGTGTGTGAGTGTGTCTGTGTGTGAGTGTGTCTGTGTGTGAGTGTGTCTGTGTGTGAGTGTGTCTGTGTGTGAGTGTGTCTGTGTGTGAGTGTGTCTGTGTGTGAGTGTGTATGTGTGTGAGTGTGTCTGTGTGCGAGTGTGTCTGTGTGTGAGTGTGTCTGTGTGTGAGTGTCTGTGTGAGAGTGTGTCTGTGTGAGAGTGTGTCTGTGTGTGAGTGTGTCTGTGTGCGAGTGTGTCTGTGTGCGAGTGTGTCTGTGTGTGAGTGTGTCTGTGTGTGATTGTGTATGTATGAGTGTGTCTGTGTGCGAGTGTGTCTGTGTGTGAGTGTGTCTGTGTGTGAGTGTGTCTGTGTGTGAGTGTGTCTGTGTGTGAGTGTGTCTGTGTGCGAGTGTGTCTGTGTGTGAGTGTGTATGTGTGTGAGTGTGTCTGTGTGTGAGTGTGTCTGTGTGTGAGTGTGTCTGTGTGTGAGTGTGTATGTATGAGTGTGTCTGTGTGCGAGTGTGTCTGTGTGTGAGTGTGTCTGTGTGTGAGAGTGTCTGTGTGTGAGTGTGTCTGTGTGTGAGTGTGTATGTATGAGTGTGTCTGTGTGCGAGTGTGTCTGTGTGTGAGTGTGTCTGTGTGTGAGAGTGTCTGTGTGAGAGTGTCTGTGTGTGAGTGTGTCTGTGTGTGAGTGTGTCTGTGTGTGAGTGTGTATGTGTGTGAGTGTGTCTGTGTGTGAGTGTGTCTGTGTGTGAGTGTGTCTGTGTGCGAGTGTGTCTGTGTGTGAGTGTGTCTGTGTGTGAGAGTGTCTGTGTGAGTGTGTCTGTGTGTGATTGTGTATGTATGAGTGTGTCTGTGTGTGAGTGTGTATGTATGAGTGTGTCTGTGTGTGAGTGTGTCTGTGTGCGAGTGTGTCTGTGTGTGAGTGTGTATGTGTGTGAGTGTGTCTGTGTGTGAGTGTGTATGTATGAGTGTGTCTGTGTGTGAGTGTGTATGTATGAGTGTGTCTGTGTGTGAGCGTGTATGTGTGCGAGTGTGTCTGTGTGTGATTGTGTATGTATGAGTGTGTCTGTGTGTGAGTGTGTATGTATGAGTGTGTCTGTGTGTGAGTGTGTCTGTGTGCGAGTGTGTCTGTGTGTGAGTGTGTATGTGTGTGAGTGTGTCTGTGTGTGAGTGTGTCTGTGTGTGAGTGTGTCTGTGTGTGAGTGTGTCTGTGTGTGATTGTGTATGTATGAGTGTGTCTGTGTGCGAGTGTGTCTGTGTATGAGTGTGTCTGTGTGTGAGTGTGTATGTATGAGTGTGTCTGTGTGTGAGTGTGTCTGTGTGCGAGTGTGTCTGTGTGTGAGTGTGTATGTGTGTGAGTGTGTCTGTGTGTGAGTGTGTCTGTGTGTGAGTGTGTCTGTGTGTGAGTGTGTCTGTGTGTGATTGTGTATGTATGAGTGTGTCTGTGTGCGAGTGTGTCTGTGTGTGAGTGTGTCTGTGTGTGAGTGTGTCTGTGTGTGAGTGTGTCTGTGTGTGAGAGTGTCTGTGTGTGAGTGTGTCTGTGTGTGAGTGTGTCTGTGTGTGAGTGTGTCTGTGTGTGAGTGTGTCTGTGTGTGATTGTGTATGTATGAGTGTGTCTGTGTGCGAGTGTGTCTGTGTGTGAGTGTGTCTGTGTGTGAGTGTGTCTGTGTGTGAGAGTGTCTGTGTGTGAGTGTGTCTGTGTGTGAGTGTGTCTGTGTGTGAGTGTGTCTGTGTGTGAGTGTGTCTGTGTGTGAGTGTGTCTGTGTGTGAGTGTGTCTGTGTGTGAGTGTGTCTGTGTGTGAGTGTGTCTGTGTGTGAGAGTGTCTGTGTGAGTGTGTCTGTGTGTGAGTGTGTCTGTGTGTGAGTGTGTCTGTGTGTGAGAGTGTCTGTGTGTGAGTGTGTCTGTGTGTGAGTGTGTCTGTGTGTGAGTGTGTCTGTGTGTGAGTGTGTCTGTGTGTGAGTGTGTCTGTGTGTGAGTGTGTCTGTGTGTGAGTGTGTCTGTGTGTGAGAGTGTCTGTGTGAGTGTGTCTGTGTGTGATTGTGTATGTATGAGTGTGTCTGTGTGCGAGTGTGTCTGTGTGCGAAAGTGTCAGTGACTTTTGAAACACATGCTTTTCTCAAATGGAAGGTCCTTATTCACCTTTACGTAGGTATATGTGTATTTGGAAGTTAGCATGCTAACAGGGACAGAGTATCTGAATATGCTCCACCCGATACGCAGCACACGCGACTCTGTGCAGGGTCACAAGGGGGCGTTTCCATAGTGACTGTCAAAACATGAACTGTACGTTTTTTACATAATAATATGCAGCAGGTCATGATCGATGCTTTGCTAGTCTGCGTGTATTATGCATTTGGAACTGCTATGGTTGTCACTGTCTTGTTCTATATTGGGCTGGATAGAGCGCTTCATTTTGCTCAGAGGTGTCTATCAGGCTTGAGCCGTAAACCCTACGAGGCCACAAGGAAAAAGTACATTGCCTTGTACCAGCTGAACCTGAAGGCTTGATGATCTAAACACAGTCCTATCACGTCATCGTTTGATAACAACTACCTATATCTATTGATTTGTTGCAAGGCAGCCTGAAAACATAAGAGTTCGGTTGTTACTGGATCGCAATTCTATACTTCCAATAAGAGTACTATATTCTTTTGTAGTGTCGGTTGCCTTGGTCCGTTTCGCTTGCTTCGAGTTTCTGCAATGGGCTTTAAACCACACTGACCAACACCAACAATAAAAACCAAGTTTATTCTATGCTTGAAGATGAAGTTTATGTAACGCTGGAGAAGACAGTATGCGAGTGTTGAACAGGAGTCAAGACTTCAGCATTAGTACAGTGGAATCCTCATAACTCAACATGCCGCATAACTCGACCTCGACGTCCGGTTTTTTTTTTTTTTTTTTTTTTTTTTTTTTTTTTTTGACTAATCTTGACTAGTAATTTTGATTATATATTATATGGTAGGACTACTAGTATAAGTAAAATTTAATTGGTATATGTATACAACTTGCCGCTTTCCCCACCGCGTATGAACATAAGCAGCTGACAGTCCATTGGCACGAAACCAAAAGCTTGCCACTAATAATGTGGATACGAGGGTCAATCGAAAGTTTTGTGGACCCACTCGAATGGGACAGCCCCATGCTTTGTGAGTAACCTGCGATCAGGTAGTGATTCTCCTACTCTAGGGATTCCAGCAGCGCAAGGATGAACAACCCGCGGACAGTCAAGAACTTGAATACTTGTCTCGCGGATCCCATTTCGGTGACGGGCTCATCGCCAAGAATTGACCGCTTGGACTCTAGAGATACGACAATCATAATGTATTGTAACAAATAATTCCACTTACTTTGAATGTCAGTTTATTTCTCTTTTAAAACTGAATCACAACACACAGATCTCTGTTTTACCGTTAACACAATTTGCAATTCGTCGTGATCTTACAAAGCTCTTCTGTTCTATCGTAATCTTGAAAACCAAATACTTGGAGCTATCCTCTTGGTAGAGGTGAAGTAATGCGGCTCGGAATAGGGTATAGAACTCTTCATACTAACACTGTTATACTAGAGAAGCGAATTTGTACTTAAGAAAGCTTAGAATCCTAGTTTGGATGTATAACTGACACAAGAAAATGTCGAAAGCGCTAAGGCCTGCTTGTTTAATATGGTAGCCTGTTACAGTAGTAAGGATGAGCCTATAAGTGGCCCCCGTGGGACTGTATGGAGCATGGTAATGAGGACATTCAACAGGACACAAGGGACGCATCTCGGATCTGGTTATCGCCTTGTAAATACCCACCACCATCCTCGCCCTCTCTACACTTTCATTTGTTACGTATGTATATTCACTGCATTTTCCCCATTTACTCTTATTTAAACTACTCTTGCAGATTCTTATTCCTCTCGTTTATCTTCCATGTATATTGAATGATTTATTGAGTACCAAATCTTACACGCCTTAAGCTACTCCTAAGCTGGGCTCCGGCGCCCTTCAGTATATTTGCCTTTTACATACACATTACACATGTTTATCATACCTGGTGCTTGGCTGACCACCCGCTTCCAGGTCTTCACTTCGCCTGTTCCCCGTCAGACAGGCGTCTGGTTTGTAGGTCCAGATAAACAAGAAGAATACATATTAAGGATATTTTAAAACCGGAATAAAGAACCAACTACGTGTTCAGATTTTTTAAAATAATTGATTTATTTTTAGTTATGAATAAAATGTACTTATATACATGTAAGTACTCTGTGTGCATTTAGCAATGCGCATGGATTGAAGCCGCCGTTATCGTGTTTAAAATACGAGTGTACTTATCTTGAACACCGATATGCAGAGCATAACATTTTCACAAATTAGATGACTGCCTCATTTTCAATGATACCCTCAGCGCCTCCGTGAGCTGTACAACCCCCACCCTATTGTACAACGTATCCAGGATGCCCTCCATGTTTTACACGCTTCTGGCGTTGACGTGGTGTGTGCATGGATTCCTGGTCACGTAGACGGCAACTACAGAACCCAGTATTATCATCTCACGTGTTACTTCGGAAGACTTTAGGCTTGAAGTGCGGAGAGCGGTGCACGAAGAGTGGTCAGCTCTCCGCGGTAATAAGCTTATATTATTATTATTATTATTATTATTATTATTATTATTATTATTATTATTATTATTATTATTATTATTATTATTATTATTATTATTATTATTATTATTATTATTATTATTATTATTATTATTATTATTATTATTATTATTATTATTATTATTATTATTATTATTATTATTATTATTATTATTATTATTATTATTATTATTATTATTATTATTATTATTATTATTATTATTATTATTATTATTATTATTATTATTATTATTATTATTATTATTATTATTATTATTATTATTATTATTATTATTATTATTATTATTATTATTATTATTATTATTATTATTATTATTATTATTATTATTATTATTATTATTATTATTATTATTATTATTATTATTATTATTATTATTATTATTATTATTATTATTATTATTATTATTATTATTATTATTATTATTATTATTATTATTATTATTATTATTATTATTATTATTATTATTATTATTATTATTATTATTATTATTATTATTATTATTATTATTATTATTATTATTATTATTATTATTATTATTATTATTATTATTATTATTATTAGTAATGATAGTAATAGTAATGATAGTAGTAGTAATAATAGTAATAATAATAATAGTAATAGTCATAATAATAATAATAATAATAATAATAATAATAATAATAATAATAATAATAATAATAATAATAATAATAATAATAATAATAATAATAATAATAATAATAATAATAATAATAATAATAATAATAATAATAATAATAATAATAATAATAATAATAATAATAATAATAATAATAATAATAATAATAATAATAATAATAATAATAATAATAATAATAATAAATAAATAAATTAATTAATTAATTAATTGCACGGATGGACGGACCGACAGACAGACAGACACAGACAGACAAATAAATAAATAACAATAATTCTCATCATCCTATCTACCAAAACATTGCTGGCGTTTTACATTCGTATATGTTCTACGCACTCGTCTCCTTGATAAGGTTTGACCTGTACATCTGGGGGTCGTGGAAATGTTCAGGACGGGCAAGTATTAACTCGACTTGGCTGCGCTGCGAACATGCAAACATTTCTCTGTTCCCTCTCAGCAATCGTTTTAAAGATGAAAGAAATACTTCAATAATACAACATATAAATACATATTGAATAAAGATTACCGTTCAGTACACCAAGTGCAAGTTGGTTTAACATCGTGACCCTTTTTTGATTGTGCTCTTTAACAGAACAATGTACTATTAATAAGCCCACTATCCCAGAAAGCTTAGCCCTGTTTAACTTAAGTAGCTCTTTTGAACTCCTTCATCAGGATGTTTGAAAGTTTGCAGCCAGTAGCAATCATGTTGCTTATGGATCCAGTTTTTCACAGCATGCTTGTCTGGTCATATGAAAGTGCCAGCACTGGTTCAGTTCCAATAAATGATACCTCAGCCCTGTCGGTCTCTTCATTGCTCGGGATCCCTACTTGTCCCTACGTGGCTTTTGCCATGATCCCTTTTTTAAGGGCGCTGATAACCAAGTAGTTGAGCGCCCATAAACCTACATGTCCTCTGCATGTCCCTACTGGAACACGTCAGCCAGCAACATGAAGTCCCTGCGGTTTCCCAAACCAGAAGAGACTTAACCACGGAGTTTCAGGGGCTTAAAGCGTCGCTTGACTATCTGAGAGTATTAGAATGTTCCTCTTCGTGTATCCCTTCTTAATACTCTCCCTGCTGCTTTCTAAAATAGCAGTTTATTTCTATGAGAACGTTTATTCAACATTTGAAATTAGCTGATGAAGTGCGGCTTCCGCTGATGCACCTGGTTGGCAGGCAAGTTGGTGTCTGTAGGGGACACTCCCATGAAACACATATCTATCAATTAGCCTCTCTGAGATCTTTAATAAGAAGGAAAAGAAGCTGACAGGGCGATATGCCTGTCTCCATGTCACTGGGCCATAACCTAGTGCAACACAGAACGACACGTTTTGATTGAAATCAATACTCCGGTGCAGTAATGCAGGAATATTAGAAATTTTCCCGCCGATTTAAATGGTTCAACAGAATTACCAGAAGTATGCTGGTAGTTATGTCTAACCTGGCCCCAATCTCGCCCACCAAGCCAGATGTCACGCTGGTGGAGCTGTCCCCCTTCACAGTACTTCCCCAAGTCTTTTGGCTGTTCTTGGAGCTTTATTCTAAACATTAAGTGTCTCCCTGTAGGTCGTTCAGTTATTAGCAATTTTAGCAAATTGAAATAGTTATCTTGCATTACGCCTAAGTTTGCCTAACTCTTTAGACCCCAAGAAACTTGGCTTGGCGAGTCAGCAATCTTAGCTTGGCAATTTGATGACTCTTGCAACTAAGCAACAGCAACCTCCACATCCACACTCGAGCGTAACTCGATCGTATCCCCGGGATACCCATAATGAGGTCGATAAGCCCTTAGTATAACCACCCAATCAGTTTTTTATCGTTTTCCTTGTAAACACTGCATTAGCAATCCATATAAATGTTCTCTTTTCTTACTACGGTTAAGGAAATGTCCCCGTTGCTTTTATTAAGAATACTGAGTTTAGTACTTACCAAATATTCAGTTCGCTGCTGCGTTCCAGTTGATATTACTGCTCCCCCGTTTAGTGTAATGTGTATTAAGATCAACACATAAAATCAAGGTTCATGTGTGGGGTATAGCTTCTTATGGGCAATGCTTTTACTCAAAATAGGTGAAGTAGCCTTTCTACATATGTAGTAAATTAATCTGAACCTATGCGAATTATAGTAGATAACTAGCAGCTCTTATCTTACTAACAGAAGCATCTTGGGCCTCTGTTACCAGTGCTTATTCCCTTACTGTCGGTTTTTGGGCTTCTCTTTCTGTTCCGTCTTGTTGGTGGGGTTGGACTCCAGCGTATTACCTCTGATGGTAATAGTTGCAGCTGATCATCACGAGTAGTTTAGTCTGCCTATCCACCACTTTCCAGTGCTCCTTGTATGCAGCTGCAGAACTCGATATGTCTTGCATGTATTGGCGAGCAGGATTCTACGTTCACTGCATGTACACCTGGAATATAAGTGGACGCGTATCAATATCCGATTTTGATTAAAATGCCATATGTTTAGGATATTTTTATCACAAATGAACTGTATATTTTGAATTTTCTGGCTGTAACACGTGAAGTCCGGTTTACTCTGAGTGACCTTTGCATAACTGGTAAACCGTAAGAGATAGACCAAATCTTACTTTGCAAAAATGTAGAACTTGCTAATACACACAATTTATGTCCAAATAAATATATTTGTAGAGCGAATAATTTCGGAGATTTTCCTTGTTATTTGTGTGAGGCTTGGAAAACTTGCGCTGTGAGTGACCAGGCTATTGCAAATCTATCCGCGGGGTCAGTTCTTTAACCTCGGCCCCGTTTTTATAAATAGCCGTGCACTGCGGGAAATGTTCCTGCGCGATAAGACGTGTGCACAGTTGACATCATCTGAAAGGGGTTTCGTGTAACTATCGAGTCTATAGAGTCGATATTGAGCACCGATATCGACTTGCGCCCTTAAGGATTTATGAGTATCGGATGTTCGTTTGGGTTGTGCCATACAACGTGACGTTTCCTACTTTCTCTGCCACCCCTCTACGTATTGTATTCCACCTAAAAATTCGATATCAAGATTTCACCGCAAATAAATGTTTTAAGTCCTCCTGAATCAAAAAAAAAATTTAGATAAGGTTACGCGCGCGTGTGTGTGTATGTGTCTCTGTGTCTGTGTGTGTGTCTGTGTCTGTGTGTGTGTTTGTGTGTGTCTGTGTCTGTGTGTGTATGTGTCTCTGTGTCTGTGTGTGTGTCTGTCTGTGTCTGTGTGTGTGTTTGTGTGTGTCTGTGTCTGTGTGTGTGTTTGTGTGTGTCTGTGTCTCTCTCTCTCTGTGTGTGTGTGTGTGTGTGTGTGTGTGTGTGTGTGTGTGTGTGTGTGTGTGTGTGTGTGTCGGGCTGTGGAACGAAAAGTCGATTAAAACTCTTATTCCTATATCGATTAAAAACTAAAGTTAGTATTTAAGTTTAACATCTTTTACGGATGCGACATGAAGATTTTGAAGAAAATTTCCTCACCCTAAACCATCCTTTACATGGAAAATTTTTCGAAGATTTCGATTTTCTTGAAAATGGCTCTAACTATTTTGATTCAAATGACATGTTTAAGATGTTTTAATGACAAATTGAAATGTATATTTTGAATTTTCTGGCTATAGCCTATATAGTCCTGTTTACTCTGGATGACTTTTGAATAACTCGTAAACCGTAAGAGATAGACAAAATCTTACTGTACAGAAAATGTAGATTTCGCTAACACACACAATTTATCTTGAAATAAATTTTTTGTAGAGTGAACCATTTAGGAAATATCCCTTGTTTCATATTTGTGTGCGTTCTGAAAAATTAACTTTCGTCAAAAGGAACATCGTTATCCATTTTTATATGTTAGCCGTGCAAAGAGGGCGGAATTTGAAAGCTTTAGAGGATTTGACTATCGCTCAAAGCATACTGTATTCTCATATTCCCCTTGTACCTACAAGGAAGTACGTAATAACATAATTTGTACAAATGTTTATCTCAACTAACACGAAGAAGATATAGGAATAAGAGTTTGTAAGAATGGTTATACAAGAGTAGGGAAAGTCATGTGAATGCAACACATCAGATTTTTAGAGGAAGGTCCGTAACTGTCTGTGAACGGAGAAGAAAAAGTACCCCAAATGTCGATTGTTAACTTCAGCAACTTCCAAGAGTGCGTAATGGAACTATGTTAAATGTACCTATGATATTTTAATCAAAATCGTTAAAGCCACATTTATCAAAATAGAACATTTATGACTTTTTAAGTGAAAAGCATTTTGCACTGGGATTCGCTCCAAAACTTGGTGGCGTATCCTTGGAAGAACTGAAGTTAGCTTAAATACCAATTTTAGTGTTTATCCGAATCTCCGTTAGTGAGATATGCTGTTCAACCTCTCCCCCCTCCCACCCTCCCTCCCTCCCTCCCTCTCTCTTGCTCTTTCTCAGCTATTTTACACGCTTCTGGCGTTGACGTGGTGTGTGCATGGATTCCTGGTCACGTAGGTTTGCCGGGGAATGAAATGGCAGATTTGGCAACTACAGAACCCAGTATTACCATCTCACGTGTTACTTCGGAAGACTTCAGGCTTGAAGTGCGGAGAGCGGTGCTGTCGTCCTGGCACGACGAGTGGCCAGCTCTCCGCGGTAATAAGCTTAGAGAAGTGAAAGAACTTCCGATAAACTGGGTAACTTCCTGTCGCACATCTCGCTGCGAGGAGGTTAGTTTGGCTCGATTAAGAATAGGGCACTGCACTTTTTCGCAAGGTTACCTTTTTATGCGTGATCCTGCTCCTCTTTGTCCGCTGTGTGACTACCTTTTGTCAGTCCATCACGTGCTGCTAGAGTGCTTTCCCCTAGCGCGCCTCCGAAAGTCTCTGCAGCTGCTTGTCAGTGTTGCAGAGGTCCTGGCGGACGATAAACAAGCGGTCGAAAGAGTTTTTATGTTTTTAGCGAATATTCACATGAGGTTGAGAATTTGAAACTTTAGATATCTCATTTTTATACTCTTTTGAATATTTGTCACTTTTTTCTGGCTTTTGCCTGTCTGGTATATTTAGGTATATTCGTTCTCCTTTGTACTAGTGATTCCATTTTATATTAAAATTTGTATCTGGCTTTTGCGATTGTTTTTAAGGCGCTGATGATCATGTAGTTGCGCACCATTAAACCTACTTCTCCCTCCCTTCGTACCCCCCACCTCTCTCTCTCTCTCTCTCTCTCTCTCTCTCTCTCTCTCTCTCTCTCTCTCTCTCTCTCAGCTTTTTTCTACAAATCTTTGATTCAGTGCTCCTCGGAGCTTGTATTTGCGGTGAAGTCCTTGTATCACAGTAGAGAAAGTAAAAGTAGTGGATTAAGGCCGCTAGTATTTGACCGCCAAATCGCTACATTGGCAACCCTGATGAATGCAGTACACCAACCCGTCGTCATGACAACGAGGGTTACGTCACACCACACCAGATCCGGACCACAAACACGACTGGCCGAGTTACGCGTTGCTTTAATCATTAACTCCAACAAAATATGTTGCCAGTAGCTCAGTCGGCAGTATGCCAGCAGCTGTGTGGGGGGTCTTGGGCTCGAGCAAGTCAGGAGATCCGGGTTAAAGAGAAGGTGTCGTTCTCAGAAGCTTTTGCACCGGTACCTATAGCTCAGTTGCAGCTAAACCGGCACCGCGTCGGGAATTCACAACTCAAACTAGCGATACAAACGGGGCAACAAGTTCAGACCAAATTCTCGTAGCTAGGTCACATCCAAAAGTGTGACATCGCCTAAGTCCGTTTCAGTATCTACAAGCACCGCAGTTGAACAGAGCAGATCAGGAAGGCCGACCTCCATAAATAGACCAGTAGTATACGATGTTTCACCGATAAAGTTTAAGATCCAATACAAAGAACCCGAATGAAAAGCCCAAAGACATCTAGAAGATCCTCTGGGGTGGCTACAGACCGGGACTGTCATCTTCCCCAGTCTCCGTTTCCAATCGGTTCGAAGCTCCACTAATAAAATCACAGTAAGCCAACTTAAATTTAATTTAATATGCTATATTCAATTTCAGATAATTATCTCAGAAAATATTTAATTTTGTGTCTATATAAACCATAATAAAACAAAATCTGGTTTTTAAAGGCCTTAAGCCCTTCAATGAAAGAACTTCCGATAAGCTGGGTAACTTCCTGTCGCACATCTCGCCGCGAGGAGGTTAGTTTGGCTCGATTAAGAATAGGGCACTGCAATTTTTCGCATGGTTACCTATTTAAGAGGGACCCTGCCCCTGTATGTCCGCTGTGTGGCAAGCTTTTGTCAGTTCGCCACGTGCTGCTAGAGTGTTGCTGTCTAGCGCACCTTCGGGATTCCCTGCAGCTGCCTGCCAGACTTGCAGAGGTCTTAGCGGGCGACAAAACAGCGGTTGATAGAGTTTTTAAGTTTTCAGCGGAGTGCAATATCAATGTGATGATTTAAAATTTTAGTTATCTCTTTATGCTTTTTGACATATTTATCACCTTGCCATGAATCTTTTAAGGGCGCTGATGACCTAAAAGTTGAGCGCCCTTAAACCCACAAAACCAACAAAGCGGTCTAGAAGGCATTGTAGATACCGACGTTTCGCCAAGTACTGCGCTTGCCATCTTCAGGGTAAGGCGATCCGTTGTCTGCACTGGTCAGAGTTCGAAAGTTTGCCAAGCGCAGTACTTGACGAAACGTTGGTATCTACAATGTCTTCTGGACCACGGCCTACAAGCCCGAAAGAAATAAACATGCCTAGTAATTAACAACTTTTCTTTTATCTAGGTTTACAGACAATTTGTTAGCTGTAAGCCAGCAAGACATACAGTTAAAACTTAATTCATTTTAATTACACATTCACTTAAGTTTTTACTAGTGACCAGTACACTAGTGTCATCAGCAAATAGTACGGTACTTGCTATATCCGTTATATAAATTGATTGGTCGTTTATAAAGAGTAGAAATAATAGAGGTCCCAGTACTGAACCTTGGGGTACTCCATGTGTTATTGTTTTCCAATTTGATGTTTGTTTCTCACAATCAATGTCACTGTGTACAGGCGTGTACAGTCTCAAAATCCTGAGTCTCTGGTCTAGGGGTAAGATGCTTGCCTCTGTTTGCCCGAGGTCTCGGCCGGCTTGCTTTGGAAGGGAAATCTGATATCGAATTTTTCGGTGGAACACATACTTCCCCTAGTTATTATGCGTAATAAGTATAATAACAAGCTTTTGCAAGGATAGTTTGTAGATATTCGTGGCTAGACAACTATATGTGAATGTAATACATAACATCTTTGTAGATGAAGTTTATTTATTGAATAAACAGTAGCTATCAGGGGCCTAGCATCTATAGATGTGGGTGATGTGTTGCATACCCTGCCACTTTTCCTTAGTTAACTTCCTATTATCTATATAGTAATCCAATTGTAATGCTTACTGAAGAATATGTTTGGAACAACAATTTGCTATGAATTAGTATTGTTAGCGTATCACGCCAAGTATTGAAGCAGAGCGGCTGGTGGTTGTGCTTGCCTCACGTCAAACGATGTGCGCGCGCAGTGGATGCAACGCAGAGTAGTGCGTCTCGCTTGTTAATGTTAGTGCGGTATAAAGCTAAGTTTTTCCGTATTTCGTTTTGCAGTGAAGGTTAATTTTATATTTTTAACTTTTTCTGCACGTATCAGAATACAACAAGCAGCATTTTGAACAGTAATGTGTATGAACTTGTAAGTACGCCAGGAAACCAAAGATAGGGTATGCACACTTCTCTTTTCACTACGAGGAAAATACGTGTTGTAGAAGAAGGCTGCATTTCCTGGAAACCTACTGCTGCGAAAATGGAATCTGAGTGCATGTAATCATCAAACTGAGAATGCAGAAAAAAAAAAACAGTGGGAGTGATTGTTCTGTAACTTCAATATTTGCCAATTGGTGAATTATGAAGTTCTATAAAAACTATAAAAATTGTGAAAAAATTATTTTTTCAGTGTTAATAATTTGTATTTAATAAACCAAATATTATAAACTTTTCTGTTCCCAAATTTGTTTTCAGAGTGGTACTTATCTATCACAGAATAATATTTAAAACTATCACAATTTTGAAATCTTCATCGTGTGAAGCATTTCAACTACGCTGTTAAAACAATAGCTAGAAAAGACAAATTTAAATGTGTTGAAGATATTGCAGTGAAAATTTGAATATACATTATTCCTTATATGTATTATGTCTGATATGAGTCTGAACAAAATCCAGTAATAATAGTAGAATTGAGCAATGTCAGCTGTGCGTACCCTTCACACGGGTTCATAGTGCATAGCCAGGTCCGCTGTTACACAGCTAGCTAGCTAGCTATATTATCACACGTGTATGTAAATGATTTAAGAAGTTAGCGCAGCATGTTAAATGCACTATTGTGGTGGTCAAGAGAAAAGAAAGCCGATGTTTTGTCTTACGTAGTTAACGTTGCGGTGTCACGTGACCCATGTCTGGATCGATTGTGCCCCACGAAACAATTTGATGCGGCAGAAAATATGGAGTCATGCGGCGGCGGCGGCTGCTGCTGCAGGAAACATTCCACTCACCCCATGTACCTATAGGCTATTAAACACTTTCTCATTACCAAGCAATTCACTTGAACAGTTCTAAAACAAGATGCTTATGAAGAAAACCCTCACTTTCAGTTGATAGTGTGAAAATAGTTGTCTTCCCACAGAATATGTATGTAAAACAAACGAATGCCACGGATATTTCATCGTAGGCAGTGTCGGTTTCTCTGCTTTAACATAAGCGATATGATTACTATTAAAGCCAATTTTAAAGTTGAGTCCTTTCATTTGTGGTGAAGGAGGAGGAGGAATATTAAATAAGTTGAGGCGAGGATTATTGAGTTTGGTTGCTGTGTACACAAAGACTCGCTGAGTCTAAGTAAGACGCATTGCAAGGCTTCACCACGATCATTAGCCACTGTATTTCTTGGAAAATGTACGTACGTACCGTGTTGCTTCTGCTGGAAGCCATACGCCGCTTAGCAAACAACAAACACAATCCACGTCAACCTTTCTGCGCAAATTCTATACCACGTTATGTTTTGAAAACCAGTAATAAAATATTTTTCTGCTGTGTTTATAAACTTTTGTTAGCAACACACTTAAAAACGTTAGCTATAACTTAAGTTTTCGACTTTTATTTTATCAAGGCGCTTATGTAGTGGCATGATACCTTGAACAAAAATACACGTTCACTAAAGAGTAACATATTGTGAGGCAGCGGCTATGGACCGAGGCAGTCGGAACTATAAACAAATAAACTGCGCGCTCACCTAGCTTAAACATAGGAAGCGTTATCGTTAGATAACCAGCATGTTGTTGAAGTTTCGCCAACTCGAAAGTTCTAGAACTGCGTGGGAGTTCCCCGCGGCTACGTGCGAGCGCTCTACTTGAGTTAGCAAGTGCGCCAATGATTTGCCGATTGAGCCTCTCAGCGAGTTAGCTACGAGCGAGTTTGTGAGTGCTGTTACTGAAATGGATTAGAGATGTCCTGCGTTCGACTCTAAGCAACTGAACCGTCCAGAACAAGAAACGTATTTTTATGACGTCAAGAAAGTGAAGTGATAGGAGACATTGAACCAGTTCACATTATTGAAGTGACTATGAGTTTAGTGAAGTCGCAGGCAAAGTTGAACTAGGTTGTTAAGTGACAAGAAGTGATAGTTGCAAAACTGAATCGGTCGCAATAGAAATAATGTATAATCTCATTGAACACAATACATTATGTCAAATAATTTTTGTGGTGTTAACCGTATTAGATATTCTTTATCGTTGTTTTCAAATTACTTATACTCTTTTCGAATAGTACGAGTAAGTAGCCATTCCTTTTTACTTTCTCTACTACGTACAGTATAGTAGAGGAAGCATTGTATTCTACCCAAAAATTGGATGTCGAGATTTCACCGGAAATATGTTTTGAGGCCCCCTGAATCCTAAAAAGTATTTTTACTTTCTCTACTGGTAAGCAGGGGAAGTATTGTATTCCACCCAAAAATTCGAGGTCGAGATTTCACCGGAAATATATGTTTTGAGACCCCCTGAATAAAAAAAAAAGTATTTTTAGAAAAAGGCCCGTATGTGTGTCTGTGTGTCTGTGGACAGCATAACTCAAAAACAAAAAGTCGGTTAAAAACCAAAGTTGGTATTTAAGTTTAATGTCTTTCAAGGATGCGACACGAAGATTTTGAAGAAAATAGCCCCACCCTAAACTATCCTTTACATGGAAAATGTTTAGAAAATTTTTATTTTCTTGAAAATGACTAACGATTTTGATTAAAGTGTCATATGTTTGAGATATTTTTATGACAAATGAAATGTATATCTTGAATTTTCTGGCTATAGCCCCTGTAGTCGTATTTACTCTGGACGAATTTTGCATAACTGGTAAACCGTTAGAGATACACAAATTCTTAATGTACAAACAATGTAGATCTCACTAAAATACACAATTTATGTCCAAATAAATTTTCTTGTAGGGTGAACCATTTCGAAGATATTCCTTGTTATGTGTGTGAGTTTCGGAAAACTTAAAACTTTCGTGAAATGGAACATCGCTGTTCATTTTTTTATATTATATGTTAAGTGTGCAAAGAGAATGGAATCTCAAAGCTTTAAAAGATTTGACTATCGCACAAAGCCTGCTGTATTCTAATATTCCCCTTGTACCTACAAGGAAGTAAACAAAAGATAATTTCTGCAAATGCTTATCTCAACTAACACGAAGAAGATATAGGAATAAGAGTTTGTAAGAATGGTTAGTACAAAACTAGAGAAAATCGTGTTTGTGCAACACATCAGATTTTTAGAAAAAGGTCTTTCTGTCAGTCTGTGGACAGCATAACTGAAAAACGAAAAATCGGTTAAAAACCAAAGTTAGTATTGTCACCGCGCCCGGCGCATCTAATTGCCGACAACAGCAGTGTCACCCATCGCATTATTGTCGGCACTACCGCAAAGGAGCCGAAGGAAAGAGACAGAGAATGGCCGCATTGTTAGGGCGCTTGCCGAAAGAGAGAAAAGGATAGACTTCGAGAATCTTCTGCTTTGTATTTCACCGCAATAACTGAACTTTCCAGAATAGCGCCTGGGAGATATAAATAACGATAAAGTGCGATAGAAGAGTGAGTCAGACGTATTGTGAAGCGTTGGGTAGTCGTGCCGACGGAGAGGACAGACGTATGTGAAGCGTTGAGGAGTCGTGCCGACGGAGAGGACAGACGTATGTGAAGCGTTGAGGAGTCGTGCCGACGGAGAGGACAGACGTATGTGAAGCGTTGAGGAGTCGTGCCGACGGAGAGGACAGACGTATGTGAAGCGTTGAGGAGTCGTGCCGACGGAAAGGACAGACGTATGTGAAGCGTTGAGGAGTCGTGCCGACGGAGAGGACAGACGTATGTGAAGCGTTGAGGAGTCATGCCGACGGAGAAGGGACAGTTGTTGTGTTACTAGTTCGGAGCCGTGCTGTTGGTGAATGGAAAAAAAGACTTTCTTGCTGTTGCAACGAGTGGAAAAAGTTCCTGTTTACGGAAATAAAAGTGTATCCTTATCTAGACTGCATCTGTCGTCTTTACTTTACACCCGCACCAAAGTCACAGTATTTTAGTTTAATGTTTTTCAAGGATGCGACACGAAGATTTTGAAGAAAGTTGCTCCACCCTAAACTACTCTTTACATGGAAGATTTTTCAAAAATTTTTATTTTCTTGAAAATGGCCCTAACGATTTTGGTTAAAATGCCATATGTTTAGATTTGGATTTGGATTTGGTTTAAGGGCGCTCAACTTCTAGGTCATCAGCGCCCTTAACAGACTCATGGCAATAGCCAGATATAACTTTCACTCAAAAAATAAAAATAATAGCAACAAGAAAAATATACAAAGGCAAAAAGCAGTGGCAATAGCCAGATATGAAACAAGGTGATAAATATGTCCAAAATCAGAAACAGATAATTAAAAATTTTAAATCCTCAAATTTATATTGCACTGCGCTAAAAAATCAAAAACTCTATCAACCGCTGTCCTGTCGTCCGCTAGGACCTCTGCAAGTCTGGCAGGCAGCTGCAGAGAATCCCGAAGGTGCGCTAGGGAGTAACACTCTAGGAGCACGTGGCGAACCGACAAAACGTTGTCACACAGCGGACATAGAGGCGCAGGGTCCCTTTTAAATAGGTAACCGTGCGAAAAATTGCAGTGCCCTATTCTTAATCGAGCCAAACTAACCTCCTCGCGACGAGATGTGCGACAGGAAGTTACCCAGTTTATCGGAAGTTCTTTCACTTCTCTAAGCTTATTACCGCGGAGAGCTGACCACTCGTCGTGCCAGGACGACAGCACCGCTCTCCGCACTTCAAGCCTAAAGTCTTCCGAAGTAACACGTGAGATGATAATACTGGGTTCTGTAGTTGCCGTCTACGTGACCAGGAATCCATGCACACACCACATCAACACCAGAAGCTTGTAAAACATGGAGGGCATCCTGGATACGTTGTACAATAGGGTGGGGGTTGTACAACTGACAAAGGCTCTGCAGTGCACTAAGGGAATCGCTCAAAATCAGGCAGTCACCTAATTTACGACGGCGAACATACAAAGCGGCTCGATAAATAGCATAAAGCTCTGCAGTAAAAATGGAAGTGCTATTTGGAAAACCGAATGTATATGGTTCGGTTCCATAAACATAAGCACATCCAACACCGTTGGTGTTCTTTGATCCATCGGTGTAAATATATTTACGGTCAGAGTAACCTGACAAATATTCTAAGAAACACGTGCGGATACTTGAAATAGGCATCGTGGACTTCTGGTGTATGGTAATCCCAAGATCTACATGGGGCGTACCAGATAGCCAAGGGGGGTAAAGTCTCTCGCCCTTGGCGAACATCACAGGCAGTTCCACTCCAAGCTTCACTAGGAGCTCTTGGAAACGGAACCCCGCAGGCTTTGGATTAAGGGTGCTATTTCTATATCGTTCTCTTAGCGTGGTGGTGAAAAAAGAAGCGAACGTTGGGTGCTTAGGCATACATCTAAGCGCACAACCATAATTTGCCAAGAGAATCTCACGCCGATATTGCAGAGGAGGTTCTGCGGACTCGGCGTAAAGGCTCACCACTGGGCTTGTTGGAAAAGCTCCTGTTGCAATGCGGATGCCCCTATTATGGACCACGTCTAATCTTCTCAGCACAGATGGCCGTGCTGACGAATAAATAATACACCCATAGTCTAGCTTGGATCGGACCAATGCGCGATATATTCGCAGCAAAATTGTTCGATCCGCTCCCCACGATTTGCCATTCAGTACTCGCATAATATTTAGGGAACGGTCACATCTCGCTCTTAGCTGTGCAATATGCGACGACCAATTAAGCTTCCTGTCCAAGATCAAACCCAGGAAGCGCGTCTCTTCTGCAAAGGGAAGTTCATCTGGACCAAATCGGAGCGAAGGTGGTAATCGTCTCCTACGGCGCCAGAAATTAACGCAGATTGTCTTCTCAGTTGAGAAACGGAAGCCGTTTCTCACGCTCCATTCTCTAAGGTTGTCCAAACATTGCTGCAGGCGCCGTTGTAAGAACGCCGTGCGCTGAGAAGTGCAATAGACAGCGAAGTCGTCTACGAATAGACATGACGAAACTCCAGGTGGAACACATTTCCAGATGGAGTTAATTGCTATAGCAAAGAGCGTGACACTTAGCACCGAACCCTGAGGTACTCCCTCCTCCTGAACAAAAGAATTAGAAAAAACCGAGCCGACCCTTACTCGGAAAAAGCGGTCCTTCATAAACTCCTGAATGAAAAGTGGTAGGCGTCCACGTATGTTCCAGGCATACAGGGAACGTAGAATCCCTGCTCGCCAGCACGTATCATAAGCCTTCTCAAGATCGAAAAATATGCCAACGGTTTGACAGTTCTTCATAAAGCCGTCCATTATCTGTGTCGATATTGACACAAGATGGTCAACAGTTGAACGGCGTCGTCGAAAACCACACTGGATGTTAGTCAGTAGGTTACGACTTTCTAACCACCATACCAATCGTCCATTGATCATGCGTTCCATCACCTTGCAAACGCAACTGGTGAGGGAAATAGGACGATAGCTGGAGGGAAGATGACGGTCCTTCCCAGCCTTCAAGATGGGAATAACGGTGGCCTCCCGCCAATTTTCTGGGAGTATACTGTCAACCCAAACACGATTATAGACCTCGAGCAGGAATGCCTTACCTTCAGGAGAGAGCTGTTGTAACATTTGTACATGAATACCGTCCGGTCCTGGTGCTGAACATCGCGAAGATTTCAGGGAATACTCCAGCTCTGCCATGGTGAAAAGGCGATTGTAATCTTCTACGTTTCTAGAACGAAACGAGAAGCCTTGAGATTCCACCTGAGTTTTAATTGGAAGGACCTCAGGGGAGTAATTTTCCGAGCTAGACACTTGTGCGAAAGCACTGCCAAAGGTATTGGCCACTTCAAATGAATCAACAACAGCTCCTGTGGATGTTTTTAGGCCCGCTATTGGTATTTGGGTCGTTTTAGCTGCAACACGCCTTAATCTATCCCACACAACCGAGGAAGGTGTGTGTCGGTTAAATGAAGCTACAAATTTGCTCCATGATGACTTTTTGCTATCCTTAATGACTTGTCTGGACCTGGCACGCATTTTCTTGTATTCAATCAGGTTTTCCAAAGTAGGGTGACGTTGGAAAACCCTAAGTGCACGCCTTCGAGCACGAATGGCATTCCGACATTCTTCCGTCCACCAGGGGACGGGAAATCGACGGGGGTGTGTAGTCGACCGCGGAATCGACTGTTCAGCAGCAGAGAGAATCGTCTCCGTGAGATGCTGCGCCAAATTATGCACTGAGTCGTGCTCGTTGTACGTAAAGACAGCCAACTGGGTGTAGAGGTTCCAGTTGGCATGGTCCAAACGCCACCTGGGCATACGTGCGGAATACGTATGTTGCGTCAAGAGACTAATAAGACATGGGAAGTGGTCACTAGAGTGTAAATCAGAGATGACATTCCATTGTAAGGAGACTGCCAACTGAGGTGAACAAACTGCAAGGTCAAGGTGTGAGAAGCTGTTATGAGAGTCCGAAATGAATGTAGGCTCTCCAGTGTTGAGGAGAGCTAGGTTGTGACTGTCCAAAAAATCGGAGATGAGTGTACCTCTCGCACAAGCGCGACTTGAACCCCACAGTGGGTTGTGCGCATTGAAGTCTCCCACCAACAGAAAAGGTGTTGGCAACTGGGAAACTAGATCTTCTAAATCAATGTGCGAGAAGTCATGGGAGGGAGGGAAATAAACATTACAGATAGTGAAATGTATGTTTGGCAGTTTAATCCATACAGCAACTGATTGTATATCAGAGTGCAAAGGTAGAGTTTGCATATATACGTCATCTCTGACAAGTATCATAGCGCCACCATGTGCCGGTACACCCTCTTCTGGTGTAACATCACACCGTATTGGGGTGTATCGCCTTAGATGGAAAGCGTCTCGAGGACGCAGCTTAGTCTCTTGCAAACATGCGACCAGAGGTTCGTTTTCTTTGAGCAAGAGCTCAAGTTCTGGCCTTTGAGTTCGAATGCCACGTACGTTCCATTGTAGGATAGTCATATTGCATTGTGTATGGGATAGGTAATTCCAAGGTAACTCTTCATTACTTTGGAGCAGGCGGTTGTCGAACTAATTTAGCCCTTTTCTCTCTTGGGCTGACGTTCTTTTCGGACGCTTTTTCGCGCCTCTTTTCCACTGGGGGTCTCCCAGTGTGGGCAGATTGGTCCAGATCCATGTCCTCTGCCGAGGACGTGCGTCTTCCCATAGCAAACTTGGGTTCGAGTGTCTCGAACCGGTTGCTAATGGGGACCGGCGAAGATGAAAGACGCCGGTCTGAGTCCACTCCTGAAGATTCCCCAGAAGAGGATCTTCGAGGAGATCTCCTTGGACTCTTATACCCCTTTGATGTACTGGGGTGAGCCTTATCTTCCTTGAGGAAATCGTTCTTTGTGTAGTTCTTTTTAAATTTTATCGGCGAGCCATTGTAAATAACGGGTTTGCTAGTCTTCTGTGTCGAGTTTGGCATTTTCGTTGGTGATCGAACAGTTGAATTTTTTTCACCAACAGATTTTGTACACGTTGATACAGATGTGCGCACTGATGTTGAAGGCTTTGGTATAGAGCTACGGGCAACAAGTGTTTTTTCAGAAATTGTTGCCCCATTGAAATCGCTGGTCTGAGTTGCGATCTCTCTGCTCGCTACCGCTTTAGCTGCAACTGAGCTATAGGTTCCGGATCTGGGAACAGAGGGTTGGCGTAGACGCAAGAGCTTCCGGGCTTCTGAGAAGGGCACCTTCTCTTTGACCCGTATCTCTTGGATCGCTCTTTCCTCTACAAAGCGGGGGCAGTCTCGGGAACTAGATGGATGTTCACCTCTGCAGTTCACACATGAAGGAGCTGTAGTACATGCACCATCGTGGGATTCATCTCCACATTGCGGGCATGTAGCTAGTCCCTTACAAAGCTCACTTGTATGACCAAAGCGCTGGCACTTAAAACACCTGAGTGGGTTCGGGATGAACGGCCTAACTTCGATGGATTCATACCCTGCCTTAATCCTTTGCGGGAGATCTACCCGATCAAAGGTCAGGAACAGGGTATTTGTTGGCTTTAACTCACCACCTTCTTTACGTTGAACCCGGTAAACGTGTATGACGCCTTGTTCCGCCAGATTCTCTTGAATCTCCTCATTGGATAATCCTTCCAATGCACGGGTGTTTATCACACCGCGCGAGGAGTTCAAAGTTCTGTGCATCTCGACGCGTACTGGATAACTTGCTAGCATATTCGCTTTCAATATCTTAGCTGCCTGGGTAGCTGAATGTGCTTCAACCAGGAGCGTGCCATTGCGAGATCTAGTGCATGACTTTACTGGACCGGCAATGTTATCCAAACCCTTTTGAATTGTAAATGGGCTCACCGAAAGGAATTTTTTATCTCCCTCAGTTCTAGATATCACTAAGTAGCGAGGACCACTCGACTCTGCTACTTCCTTTACACAGACTTTACTTTGTTTGGTTTTGTTATGAGTTTTCGTACTCATGGCGATGTTATCCTCCACCATTGCAGATGTCTCCGATGGCATGCTCACATCCTGGGCGCCACCCCGGCTTAGGTGAGAGTCCTGGCCTGGACCTTGCTCACCCTAGGGTCTCACCTCCCAATGTATAGACAGAGGGACCCAATCGCCTTCAGGAGTGCATCAGCTCATGCAATGGCCCCTCCCCGGGACTGACCTTTATCAGCGGATACGCACACAGATCCTACATGATAACCAGGGGCTGGGACTTACGCGATTACCCAGTCACCCCTTGCGTCACCCCATCCTCCAACCCGCGCGTAGGTTATCCGTCAGACTGTGTACAGGGAGGTAATAGGTGGGAGGTCAAACACAAAAGTGGACCAAAGTTGATTGGGCGTTTGGCATGTGCCCTCTCACCTCTTGGAGGAACCCAGTCGAGAGTATGGCTCGGGGCCCCGGGTACGCCAAACCCGTACCTACCGTAGTAGAAGCCCCTGGGGGAGTTTGATTTTGGAGTGCTCTTCTCCTAGATGAGTTGTCGACCAAGACTACCGAGCCTCATCTACCCGTTTGGAATGCTCTTAGCTTCCCCTCACCTCTTGCCACCAGTAGTCAAAATGACACCTAGTAGGCCGTCTGGTTCAGGTACTGAGCCCCTCCGCCACGACAAGGCGACACTCCTTCGGAGCGGCATATGTTTAGAAATGTTTATGACAAATGCAATGTGTATCTTGAATTTTCTGGTTATAGCCCATGAAGTCGTATTTACTCTGGACGACTTTTGCATAACTGGTAAACCGTTAGAGATAGACCAAATCATACTATACAAAAAATGTAGATCTCGCTAAAACACACAATTTATGCCTAATATATATATATATATATATATATATATATATATATATATATTTCGGTAAAGTGAACCATTTTGGAGATATTCCTTGTTATGTGTGTGAGTTTCGGAAAACTTAAAACTTCCGTGAAATGGAACGTCGTTGTTCATTTTTATATGTTAAGCGTGCAAAGAGAACGGGATCTCAAAGCGTTGAAAGATTTGACTATCGCACAAAGCCTACTGTATTCTAATATTCCCCTTGTACCTACAAGGAAATAAGCAATAAGATAATTTGTACAAATGTTTATCTCAACTAACACGAAGAAGATATAGAAATAAGAGTTTGTAAGAATGGTTAGTACAAGAGTAGAGAAAGTCATGTGAGTGTAACACGTCAGATATCTGTATTAACATGAAGATATAGGAATAAGAGTTTGTAAGAATGGTTAGTACAAGAGTAGAGAAAGTCATGTGAGTGTAACACATCAGATATCTGTATTAACATGAAGAAGATATAGGAATAAGAGTTTGTAAGAATGGTTAGTACAAGAGTAGAGAAAGTCATGTGAGTGTAACACGTCAGATATCTGTATTAACATGAAGAAGATATAGGAATAAGAGTTTGTAAGAATGGTTAGTACAAGAGCAGAGAAAGTCATGTGAGTGTAACACGTCAGATATCTGTATTAACATGAAGAAGATATAGGAATAAGAGTTTGTAAGAATGGTTAGTACAAGAGCAGAGAAAGTCATGTGAGTGTAACACGTCAGATATCTGTATTAACATGAAGAAGATATAGGAATAAGAGTTTGTAAGAATGGTTAGGACAAGAGTAGAGAAAGTCATGTGAGTGTAACACGTCAGATATCTGTATTAACATGAAGAAGATATAGGAATAAGAGTTTGTAAGAATGGTTAGTACAAGAGCAGAGAAAGTCATGTGAGTGTAACACGTCAGATATCTGTATTAACATGAAGAAGATATAGGAATAAGAGTTTGTAAGAATGGTTAGTACAAGAGCAGAGAAAGTCATGTGAGTGCAACACGTCAGATATCTGTATTAACATGAAGAAGATATAGGAATAAGAGTTTGTAAGAATGGTTAGTACAAGAGTAGAGAAAGTCATGTGAGTGTAACACGTCAGATATCTGTATTAACATGAAGAAGATATAGGAATAAGAGTTTGTAAGAATGGTTAGTACAAGAGCAGAGAAAGTCATGTGAGTGTAACACGTCAGATATCTGTATTAACATGAAGAAGATATAGGAATAAGAGTTTGTAAGAATGGTTAGTACAAGAGTAGAGAAAGTCATGTGAGTGTAACACGTCAGATATCTGTATTAACATGAAGAAGATATAGGAATAAGAGTTTGTAAGAATGGTTAGTACAAGAGTAGAGAAAGTCATGTGAGTGTAACACGTCAGATATCTGTATTAACATGAAGAAGATATAGGAATAAGGGTTTGTAAGAATGGTTAGTACAAGAGTAGAGAAAGTCATGTGAGTGCAACACATCAGATTTTTTCCCTTGTGGTCGTACAAAGAATGTGGCATTTGAAAGTGATCACATGTACAACATACTTATGTTATTCCTGAAATGATGTACATCCTCGAGTCAGATCACTTTGGACTAATCTCATCAAAGGAGCTACAAATCGAAAGCTAGTATAGCGATCCGCTGTTTGAAGCTCTCACTATCGCTTTACGCACAACCAAATGTGAATTGAAACGTATCTCAGTAGTAAACTTGAGTAAGATGCAATGGAGAAAGCCATGGGAATGTAACACCTCAAAAGTTTCCTGTCTATAAGTAATAGACACGTCTGCTTCAAGTTCAAAATACCATAGAACAATATTTGGAAAAGCCTTAAAAATATTTATTTGAGAGCTGCAAAAATACTTTAACTGTGGGTATCATTACCGAACAAACCCTGATTGACAATACATTTCATTTCCTTATGCTGGAAATACAGTGGAAGTGGCATGTGTTGTGGTTTTGGGTGTTTAAACAGTTTGAGTTCCTTTTCTACAATATATTGGAACCATAATGTTATTGAACACGCTTAATGAATCAGAGAAACAAACATTGGAATAACTTTGTAAGAACTGTTGGACTGAAATGTACACAACTGTATCAATGTCAATCTCTTGTGGAAAGACATTACCTACTCAGAACAGACCTTGATCTTGTGATTGTTTCATTGAACTTCTTTACAGTTATTTTTTATTGTGTTATATTTATGTCATGTTAAACAAATTGAGTTCTCATTCTGGTTCCATATCCAACCGTAGTTAAAAGTTGCATTCTTTACTTTTCACTGAGATGTTCCGTGGTTGGCAATATTCTACACAAGTAGACTAGGTACAGCAGTACTCATGGCCTATATTTCGTTAACAATTACACTACAGTTAGAGAAAGGTCGAACTGTGCCACTGGTATTCTGCATCATTCTCTGCTTCATTCACTGTGTTAATTAAATGTTCAATACCCCATAACTCCTCAAGTTTTAAAAACAATATTTTGTATTGTACAAAAGTGTCCTAATTTACTAAGAGTTATCAAAATTCTTAAGCTTTATACCATTATTCCATTATAAAATAGCGAAGTTGACCGTGCTCTCCCCACTTGGGGCCCCTTGCACTCTCTGGAGGACCATTACCTCCCACTCAGCACTTCAGGGATTCATTTAAAACTTATGGGCAATATTGCATAGTTACTGTTCACCGCTATATACATAGGGTTATGGGCAAGCGCGGAAGGATTTGGGCACGTATTGTCCTTCTGGAGCGTTAAAGAGGAAGGGGAGAAGGGAACGCCCCTTAACGTCTCCAGATATCGCATTCTCCCTGAGAGCCCTTCACACATCGAATGCCAATACAGAAGCATGCCCCTCGCTGATCCTGAAACACGATAAGGAAATGAAATGACAGGGAAAACAGGGTGAGAGATGCGGACCTAAAGGGAATCGAAGCCGGGGCATCCGACGTTGTTAGCAACTCTCGTATAGGTAACAAAGGATATAATTAAAGAAGAGAGGAAGCTCTCAGGCCGCATCAATTGTTAATTGCGTCGCTTGTCTGGTATTATTCAAAAGTTGGAGTGAGGCAGTTTATTGATCTGGCCACACTGCCTCTTATTCTCCACGTTAATCGAGCTGCACGTTTCTTCAAATGGCTTTATTGCATACTTAATGGAACTATATGTAGTAGGCGTAAGCAACTGTCAGATGTTTTAAGAGCCACCGTTGCATGCCGAGGACATAAAAACATATTATGAGAAGTAAAACTTGTGAGTTGTGATAATCCGAAAGATTGTAGACTGTGTTAATGACTAGAAGAAAACTGTGTATTAGAAGATAATAAAGTGATCGAAAAGTAAGTGGACGGATTTTGTCGTTTTGTGACAATACTTAGAGGTCGTCACCAGGAAACCTCCCGCTTAGCATTCCTGCGACCTGCGGCAACTTACGCTTCTCATAAGTTACAAGATTTAATGCGTCAGTGCTAAGATGTAGAAACGGTTAAAACAACTCACCTGTCAACAGCTCACTTCAGATAGGTTAGTCTCCATTAAATGTATCGGTCAACTTAACTGCTTTTGTTTGTCCTCACACGCGTACCCTGACATAGTTGATCGCTGGAGCTGTTAGTAGAATTCATCATGGGGATCGCCAACATCCTCTTGTATCCAAAACGAAATGTGTATTGGAAATATTTGAGGAAAGGTTTATCTAGATTAACATAATTATTTGAACTTCTCGTGAGAATGGTTTGTGAAAATGTAAACGATAGGGGCTAGAGCAGTTCGTGTACAGTTAAAATGAGCGCTTAGTTTTCTGTTAAAGCTTACGTATGTGTTACAGGTGTATTTAAAGCACTGATTAAACCATGGCTATGGAGTCGTAGAGATGACTGTGAAGTCCAATCTCGTTTGAAACACAATAAAAAGTCAAATGATTGCAATAACTTGTTATAGGAACAGTACTAGGTTTTAAATTTGTTGTGAACAAATACACCTATTTTGCGGAGCTTGAGTAACTCACAAGGAACTCTACAGTTGTGCACAACTGGGATTTAGTTCGGGTTATAAGCTTTGTTGACAAGGTGGTGTGTTTCTCAGAAATTGATAGGCAAGTGGTCTTTAAAGCAGTCGACTTTTGCGTACTAAGCATATGGTTGACTGCTCAAAACGGCCCCATGTATCACTTTGTGACGAGAGTTATAGTCCCGAAGGGTGTCGACTTATAGCCTGGCATCATACGCACGCACACTCCCATTTTCTAGTAAACACGTGACTATGACGTGCGTTCTACTGCACAACCGCGTTCCCATTCGTCTCACAGCTAGCAAACCATATTATGGCCGCAGTAATGGCTTTACATAGTGTATGTCCTAGGTGTCGCTAGCTTCCTAAACAGAGGTTCGCATTCCATCTCCCGCCGCGTGTGGTTATCAACTTTTTCAATGCTAGAGCATAGCGCCGATTGTATAAGTTAGGACCTAACGTGATGAACAAGTACATGGTGAAGCAGTTCTGATGAGACCTGCCAAGCTGGTGCAGGAACGCTTTACAAGATGTACGGCTGGCTGGCTCCTTGCTCACGTAGCAACAAACAACATGCCCTTGCTGTAGTGGTTGCACACTATACCGCAGCAGTGCAAGATGACATTGAGCTGTGTTCAGTGTTCTGGGACAGACGTGAGTTCCCGACCACACGGTGCGAAACAATGCCGAAATTGCGATGGACTATTCAGAATAAGTAGCGGAGTTGTGTAGCTGCACGATAATCCTCGGCGGACAACAAACGTTCGGCTGGGAGCTGTTTGAGCATCTGCCCAGACCTCGTTTCCAGTGATTTTCATCTGTTGCGTAACCTCCAGCATTCTCAGACTGACAAAGATAGAGATAGTTCTCACACAGTTGTTCCAATCCAGGTGGCAGACTTCTATGGTACATGGGGTAGCAAGGTTAGTCCCATGGTATGATAAATGGCTGATTTCCGGTGGTGAATATGTTGAAACATAACAGCACTTCCCTGTATTTGTTCCAATAAATCTTTCTGTTAAATTATGTTTTGTTTCTGTTCACGGCCCCAGGGAAAACTACTTTATTGATGCGCCTCGTCTAATCAACTTACCTGCGGAGTGATACATCGTCAGGGAATCAAAACAATAGAGAAGGTTTTGCGTTTAACAGTTGTTGAATTTCTTATCTATCCCAAGGATTATGTTGCGATCTCAGCACGTGCCTTAGTGGTGCAGATTTATAAAATATAGCATATTTTCAGACGGTTGTAATGGCTTGTTTATCCGTTTTGAAGTGACTTTCTACTAATTTAAAGGTTAACTTAAGTACTCCTCCTAGTGGACTAATCTAACTTGTTTTGTTTTGCAGAAACTTGAGCAAGACGATGATGACGAGTATCTCAACGCCGCCTGGGCCGATAGCGGACGTTTGAAGCGATCTTTGCAGGGAGTGTCCAACATAACATGGAAGCCCAAATAAGTGAGTCACTCTCTCTCTCTCTTTCTCTCTCTCTTTCTCTCTCGTCTAGTAATCCTATAATATTATCCAGTGGCGTGTTAGAGGCTGTAGCTCTGGGACATAAGAAAAGAGTGCGCTGCGCAATTTATTTGCTTTCGTCGTCACTACTTGTACAAAGAAACCGTGACTGTAGGCCGTTGTGATGAGACAGCAGCTTCTTCAGCCAGCAATTGTTACAGTAGAAGAAACACCTTTTTGCTTTCCAAGACTGCTAAAGTTGGCATCGCTCTGTGTGTAACTCTCTCAATTCTATTGGCAAGACTGATAACTACTACGTGGGCCTATTTGTGATGGACCTTCTGCCGCAATAACTATGATGTTTCATTTCTCAGCATGCATGTACGACTTGCTTCCGGATTGGACAAAGTGGGAGTCACCATTAAAGTCCATCTTTCACCAATAAAATAATAATAATAATAATTAATATAAGCGTGTGAATATATTTTTTTCTATGCTGTAATAAGAATTGGGAGCAAATTTTCAGAAACCTGCAGTTACCTAATTACTAGGATTGTTGCTATGTGGTTGGATGCTGAAAACAATTTTGTACCCAAATTGAGTTCTTGCCAAGGACTGCTCAGCTTAGCGAAGGCTGTTCCTGGAGTTGACTCTGAAGTTGTAACGCACATTTTGATTTATCCACCATTGTTGCTCAAGAAATTTGACAACGAGTAAACATCCACAAGCAAGACGTTCCACCGGCCTTCACACTCACTGAGCAGTCCTTTTCAAGCAACAAGTCCGATGCCGTCTGCTTTCTATAATTGTTTTGTAAGCACCCTTTTTCTCGTGTTGAATAAAAACAATTGAAAACAAGAAAAAAATTACAAAAGTGTTTGTGGAAGTTCGGGCTTCTTTGGCGGGTGGAGCTTGCTTTTGGCACTGGAAGAGCCTCAAATATGTTTCCCTTTGTTGGTTTGGTGACCGAGAGCCTGTTTCACATAATAAAAGTATAGTTCTATAATTTGTCAAGCTCTGAGGAAAATTCAATTACCAATGTTTCAAAATATCGCGAGCAAGAGAGCAGATGACATAACGATTCCTCGGCATATCATAATACTCAAACTTCATGTTATATTGGTGAGTAGCAATGTGAGTGATTCATGAACATAATCAATATATGTGTGCGTAATATTTCAAGGTATTGCAACGACCTGAGAGATATTGTTTTGAAATTGCACATTGAGCAGGATGAGATGACGAAATCTCGCTTTGTTTTGAAATCGAACTTTGCCCATCTCCATGCTGTATGCCCGGTAATGGGAAACCTTGGTTCAAATTTGGGTTGTAGTAGATTAGGTGATGAACCTTTTGGGGGGAGGGGCTTTCCTCTTATCCTGAGAGGACAAATCCCAGGTTAAGTCTTTGCTCTTTGTAAACTGGAGATGTTTCAGACACAAAAGGGCAATGCATTATATTCATATACGAGTAAATATGTCAAATTGCTTTCAATTGTTGAACTATATTTTAAGTTCTCGTCTCTCTCCTAACATTTCAATTATTCATTTGCGATGGACGTAAATTACTGATAAGTATTGGTTTTGGGTCTGTTTTGTTGGCAGAAGGTTGCACAAAGACCTCCCAACAGGAGGGAAAGACCCGTGCTGGAGGTAATGTCACCTTACTACATACCCCTGGCAAAGTACATCAGTAATTTGTTATGTTGGGCTAACCGCGGCATAGCCTAACAAATCGTCCATCATTGATTTACGGCGGACTTTAATAATATATCTACATCAAACGCAATTATTTATTTGATGGTTCCTGATTTAATTTATGTAACGTTCCTTATTTTTCAAATAAATATACAAATAATAATACGTTTTTCCTAGGAAGGCCACGTCTTGGTTGCGTTGTTGCCAACGTTTCGCCCTACTATGTAGAGCTTCTTCAGGGCTAATACTTTCCTTGGCAGCACCGCAGGAATTGTCACACGGCCTTCCCCGGAAAAACTTATTGTTATGGACACCGGCCGCCGAAGCTTACGTAAGTCAAGTATACAAATATTTTAAATTTGTACTGGACTGAAAAGGAAACACTTGTGAACAGTCCTCATTCTATTTAAAATGCGTGTTTTATTATGTATTATGTTTCTTAAGATTGGTTTTACAAATTTATTTTGTGAAACAGGCTATAAATTCTTCGCCCGCCAAACTGCAAGTTAAAGTTTGACGTACCGACCGCTTGGCGCCGCCCCTAACCCAATCAGGAAGACGCCGTTTCAGGACATCATCCTGAACACTCCCAAAGTTCAGAATATATCTCCTCAGAATTCACAACATGACCTGACGAGGAAGTATATCTTGAACGGAACAACAATGAAACCTCCGTCCCTGTCAGTTAGACCCTTCTTTTTTTATTATTCCATGTTGCTCTGAAGTAATGTAACTGTGATATGTGTAATATGATTTGGAGTCATGTATTTTTAATGACAGAATCCCCCATATAAGTTTCCATTTGCTCCCTGAGCCACGCGCAGATGAATTTGACCAACCACAGGGATAAACAGGTTTCAGTCCGTGTTCACGAGGAAGAACCCAACATGAGGATATGGTACTGACAAAATGTTCATCAGCAAAAGATGAAATCTATTTCTGGAATTGTCAGTTGATACCTTATTTTTGGGATTTTTCTCAGGGAACTGGAGAACAAGATTATCACGCTCAAGGCAAAGGAATATTTATGGTACATATCCCACTGTGTGTTGTCTAAGGCAGAGGAATCCACTTCAGTCACAATGCTTGTGGTGGCAGCTTATAAACGTGCCTCGTGTAGTGTTGGCATTGTTGCTCATACACACGTTTCTTGGAGGTGAGTCCGTGTTCACAACTTGAACTTCTTATAAACGTGCCTCATGTAGTGTTGGCATTGTTGCTCATACACACGTTTCTTGGAGGTGAGTCCGTGTTCACAACTTGAACCTCTGATAAACGTGCCTCATGTAGTGTTGGCATTGTTGCTCATACACACGTTTCTTGGGGGTGAGTCCGTGTTCACAACTTGAACCTCTGATAAACGTGCCTCATGTAGTGTTGGCATTGTTGCTCATACACACGTTTCTTGAGGGTGAGTCCGTGTTCACAACTTGAACCTCTTATAAACGTGCCTCATGTAGTGTTGGCATTGTTGCTCATACACACGTTTCTTGAGGGTGAGTCCGTGTTCACAACTTGAACCTCTGATAAACGTGCCTCATGTAGTGTTGGCATTGTTGCTCACACACACGTTTCTTGGGGGTGAGTCCGTGTTCACAACTTGAACCTCTGATAAACGTGCCTCATGTAGTGTTGGCATTGTTGCTCATACACACGTTTCTTGGGGGTGAGTCTGTGTTCACAACTTGAACCTCTGATAAACGTGCCTCATGTAGTGTTGGCATTGTTGCTCATACACACGTTTCTTGAGGGTGAGTCCGTGTTCACAACTTGAACCTCTGATAAATGTAAGAGCACCTTTTCGGTTAAAAGGTGGAGTTCAGTGTTTACAAAACTCCTATTCAGCCAATGGTAATTGTTACATGCGAGCCGGAATACCACCTTTCATTTGTTGTAGCCATATTGAATGAGCTTGTGACAACAAACTTGGAATCTTACTACTCCTCAATTTCCTTTGTATGCATTTTGTAAAACATACATTAATTTTTCATTACCACCTAGGCGACCCGGGTTCAATCCCAGGGACCCGCATATGGTATTCGTGATGGGTTAAACGGCATCTGGGCGGGTTTTCTCCGGATTATCCGGTTTACCCCGCCACTCATTCCACCGATTGCTCCATCATCACCTTTCAAATCGTCCATTTCGCCTGCATTTTCTCAGTCAGACCTGGTGCTTGGATGACCACCCGCTTCCAGGTCTTCATTCTGTCCGGCCCATAGGTTCCTCTGCTCCGCGACAGACATCTATGTTTACACTGAGATTCCCTTGTTGCTTCCACAAGTGCTGTGATTGGAGTTGAAAATTCCCGCTTGTGTGTTTACTTATTTTAAAAAAAAAAATATTACACAAAGCTAGGCTTGTTCCTTTTAAGCAAATAAGAAACAGATGGAGTTCAAATGTAAGCAAACAAAAACATTCCGCTATAATATATTGTCGTGACTTGGTAAGAAAATGTACAACAATATGGTATTTTGCATTGTTACGTATTTAATGAACTGTTCTTTTTGTAAAAATCTTGATACTGTGCTTGAGCTTCTGGTTGCAAGAACAGATAAAAGTAGTAGATAACCCATACCTTGCATTGTTACATTTTATTGGTTCCCGCCACCGAAGATCATTGTTTGTTTTTTACACAAATCAAATTACCCCAGCTTGTTTTATAAAACGAATTGGCATCCATCCGTCCTGTTTTTTAATGCTGAAACAACGAAATGTGTAGATGTTGCACTTGTATGGGCTATACTCGTACAACGTCTAATGTATTCTGCGCTGGAAATAATTTTTCAAAATGTCGCACACAAAATCTTCAAATTCTGTACTGCTGGAGTTTCCCTACCTTTTACATTGTTTGCAGTTTTGAAATTGCTTCCAGTAATTGATATTACTAATTACCAAAACATGTGCAATTCTGCATTTAGAAGTAAAGCTTGTCAAACATTACATTAGAAACATCTACCACATCACATAATATTAAATGTTGTATTATAAAGAAGACATAAATTGACATAATATCATCCACTGGCTGCGAACACACGGCGCATAAGAACGGAAACCGGGCGATATGGATCAAGGCCCCAAATGGGAGACAATGAAGAAACCACGGCCATGGTTTCACTCAATCTCGTAATGACATCCTCCTATGGGCGATAAACACACTTGCATCAATATAAGGAAATCAAACGGAGAATAGTTTAAAGTGTGAAACTCTTGTGAATAGCCATGGGTTTCAAGAAGCAAGGATGCGAAAAGAAAACTGATGCAAAACTTACCGAAATAAAGACATGTTGATGTAGTGGTCTTAAAGTCCACAACAGTGAAGAAAGTTCTTCAAACTTCACATTTAATAATTGTGTTTTTAATAATGTTCATAATAAACCAATGAATTGTTAAGAAAGGTGCATACTAAGGTGCATTCTTACAATTATAGATAAAAGAATAGCGGGACCCGAGTATAGAATTCTAAGTTGTTCTTGAAAACAACCACTTACATTGTAAACAAATGTAAACATTTGGCAAAGCTATTATATGAGCAAGGCACAGAAGTGAGTGAAAGTAAAGTAAGAGGGAGTTTACCTCGAACGCCCTATTTACGAGTAGTTGGAAAATGGTACGCTGGGTATCGCTGAGCTACTGCTCGAGCATCCTAGAGATCCTATACCGGCACACCGGCACCGCAATTGTCAACGTCTTAACAAACAAAATATTAAATATTATTATTGTTGCCAACCTGAGGGAAAATTAAAACCTCCAGATGAACATGTTTTTCTCTTTCTTTTCTTCGCTCGTTCTTCTCGCGTGCTTGGTGTAATCACTGATTGTTAATTATATTTAACTTAACCTCCCGTGAATCAGTTCTATCACACGCATAGTGGAGAAAGCGATGTTGGCAGCTCTGCAGTGACGTAAGCAACGTTGATAAGGCGTTGCTGAGGTTGTCATCTGTCGGAAGAACTCAGAACTAAAGCGAGAGGAAACTGAGCCTGGGTCCAAATATTTAATGAATGTATTAATAATCATATTTTGGGGTAAATGATTGAATCTTCTCCGTGAAATAGCATTTGGATGATTCGCTTCACTACTTGTGATCTGTATTGTTAATGAAATGTCTGTGTGCAAGGTATGGGCGTATCTACTTGCTCTATGTACGTATAATATAATCTTTGTGTTTTCATTAACATTTCAAGCTGTATATTTTGACAAATTTGATATTTTTATTACCAATTTATTGAAAAAGGTTAACTTTTTATAACATAATTATACGCTGTTGTGTTATGGCTGAGATAATTGAATTGTAGATTTTGATGTGCTCGCTCGTGGTCGAAAGAGAGGAGAAGTTCTAATGTTGCTTTGTGCTAATGGCATGTACTCGTATATGGTTGCACTTTTCCTCACAAGCTTCACACATTTCAGTGCAAATGGAGTTATGAAAACTTGTAACATACGTATGTACAATATGACAAAATGTAAGTAATGTTTTGTTTTGTTTCAGTGAGTTTTCTGTTATCAGGCGTGAGCGCTAACTTTGGAATATTTAAACAATAGAGGACCAATGATTTTGTCGGTGTTATTGTTGCAGTTTGATTGTGATATGTTCACAAATTAGAAATAAAAATACATTTAAAAGTACTCCCTGTTTTACATTCGGACGACGGTGTACAGTTACGTGCCAAAATGTTGAGCGCAGTTAGGTAACGTGCAACAAAAGATCAAGTCCATTTGACAGATTTGACGCGTGGCCACTAACCTCATCTCTCACTCATTTTAACATTATTTCTCTTATTGTTTATCTTTTCTTCTGTAGTGTTTAAACGCCCGCTGTTACCGCATACGGCACCGCAGGCGGTGACACTGATGATACATGGAATGAAGATGGAACACCGGTGGAATGAGATGGCGGGGGAAACCGGAAAACCCGGAGGAAACCCGCCCCAGCGCCGCTTCGTCCACCACGAATCCCACATGCGATTACCTGGGATCGAACCCGGGTCGCTTTGGTGAGAAACGAATGGTCTAACCACTTGGCTATGGCGAGGCCTATTTTTTCTCTCTTTACCTTCGTCGTATGGAGGACAGACAAACTGTGCATCAGAGAGAGTAGCCAGAATTGGTGATAACATGAAATAAAAGGTGATGATGGAGCAGCAGTTGATCCAGTGAATGACAAGGTAAACCGGAAAACCCAGAGAAAATCCGCCCAGACGTCGTTCAGTTCACCACAGATCCCACATGCTGTTTCTGGGATCGAGCTGTCTAGCTACTTCGTGTGTATTAAATTATCCAACACTATTAGAGACATTCCAAGCCGAGGTTTGTGAAATTTCTGATTCCAATATGACTTTTCTTTGGGTCTAGATTGAACTTTTCTCCGATTATCTCCTAGAGTTTTTGCTGTGTAAGAAAATCGTGGTTTATTATCAAGAATAGTCCCCGTTCGCCTGATAAGTATTGCCACATAAAGATTGAGCAGTAACACACTCACAGGGCAAGCAATTCCCCGTAACACGGCCACGTGTCCAAACGAAGTCTATGTAGAACCACGTCATGGAGAAGACTATTTATTCATGCTGTTTTACTTTAGAAACGGTTGAAAATTACGTTACGGAACTGTAATGTAAGAATGATTGCAGCAGGATGTTCCACGCCCCACCAAAGATGCAGGGGTCCAAATATTCGCTGTTTCACACTCTTGTATGAGCAAGCTTTTTTGCACGTAACTGTACACAAATATGATGTAATGGTGTAAAGCTGAAGGAAGGAAGGATGTTGGGATTGTTTCTAGAGAGGCAGTTTTGCTCAAAACTTGTCCAAATTTAGCGTTCCTTCATGTTGTGTTTGATGAGAGTTGCTTGTGAATCTGCTGTCGCTCATATCACAAGAGAGACAGTACTGTTTGTCGACAATCGCCAGCTGACGCGCGTTATTTGATTCCATGTTATTTTAATTATTCAACAAATTGTCTGTGATCTAACCATAATAATAAATATAATAATACCTACTTGTTAATGATAGCAATGTGAGCTTTACTCAAGCAAGTCGTAGGCTCTGTATATGTCACCTTTTTTAATGTCAGAATACTTTGGAGCATGCATTACACGTTACCATGGAAACGTGAAACACACAAGGTGGTTGCCATGGCTGCTGCACGCTGTAGCGATGTGGCAACGTTGTTAGATTGTGCACTTAGTGGTTACCACAACTACTACATTGTGCAGTGACATGGCAGCATTGTTGCACTTTTCCATGTCATGCTTGTATTTTCAACACAGCTGCGAAATTCGCGGATAATTATTATTAATATTTAGTACAAATATTTTTATAAAATTATTTCACATTTCACAAAGTATCCTGTGCTGTCTCAGTAAAATAGTTGTTATACTTACGAGCGGGGCTCGGATTTTCATTTGTTTTAGTTGTTATTCTAGCACCCAAACAATCTTACGAATGATTCTATATAAACGAGACGCTTATTTCTTATACGAGTGGATCCCACTCTCGCAGAAAGTAGACGGAAAGGTAGGTAGGAGAGAGATGGAGAGGGAGGGAGGGAGGGGACAGGTGGAGAGGGTGGAGGGAGGGAATGAGATGGAGAGGGAGTGAGGAGACGGGTGGAGGGAGGGAATGAGATGGAGAGGGAGTGAGGAGGGAGGTGGACAGGGTGGAGGGAGGGAATTAGATGGAGAGGGAAGGGGAAAAGTAGGTAAGAGGGAGGCAGGTAGGAGAGAGATGGAGAGGGAGGGAGGGGACAGGTGGAGAGGGTGGAGGGAGGGAATGAGATGGAGAGGGAGTGAGGAGACGGGTGGAGGGAGGGAATGAGATGGAGAGGGAGTGAGGAGGGAGGTGGAGAGGGTGGAGGGAGGGAATTAGATGGAGAGGGAAGGGGAAAAGTAGGTAAGAGGGAGGCAGGTAGGAGAGAGATGGAGAGGGAGGGAGGGGACAGGTGGAGAGGGTGGAGGGAGGGAATGAGATGGAGAGGGAGTGAGGAGACGGGTGGAGGGAGGGAATGAGATGGAGAGGGAGTGAGGAGGGAGGTGGAGAGGGTGGAGGGAGGGAATGTGATGGAGAGGGAGTGAGGAGACAGGTGGAGAGGGTGGAGGGAGGGAATGAGATGGAGAGGGAGTGAGGAGACGGGTGGAGGGAGGGAATGAGATGGAGAGGGAGTGAGGAGACGGGTGGAGGGAGGGAATGAGATGGAGAGGGAGTGAGGAGACAGGTGGAGAGGGTGGAGGGAGGGAATGAGATGGAGAGGGACGGGGAAAATTAGGTAAGAGGGAGGCAGGTAGGAGAGAGATGTAGAGGGAGGGAGGAGACAGGTGGAGAGGGTGGAGGGAGGGAATGTGATGGAGAGGGAAGGGGAAAGGTAGGTAGGAGGGATGCAGGTGGGAGAGAGATGGAGAGGGAGGGAGGGGACAAGTGGAGAGGGTGGAGGGAGGGAATGAGATGGAGAGGGAAGGGGAAAAGTAGGTAAGAGGGAGGCAGGTAGGAGAGAGATGGAGAGGGAGGAAGGGGACAGGTGGAGAGGGTGGAGGGAGGGAATGAGATGGAGAGGGAAGGGGAAAGGTAGGAGAGAGAGGGAGGCAGGGGGGCAAGTGGAGAGGGTGGAGGGAGGGAATGAGATGGAGAGGGAAGGGGAAAGGTAGGAGAGATGGAGAGGGAGGGATGCGAAGAGGGAAGCTGGGGTGGAAGGAGTGGAAAACGGAGGAAGAGAGGGGAGATGGAGGGAGGGTAGACACAAATCTGGATGGCCCTAACGAAGGCCTCTGAGCGGCCGACCGATGGAGATGAGCCCAGACAGATGGTACCTACATCCCAACGACCATTATAGTTTTGTAAATTTGTGTTATGTTTAAATTTATGGGATTCTGATATTCAGGACATAATATATTAAAGTGTGGACATGGAAGCTGACGTTGTGACGTCACTGAGTGGCTCCAGCAGATGGCACGTAGGTACGTGTATAGATGTAACGTTAAATGGGTGGATGGGACCTACAGGAGGGAAGGGGTAGCTCAACATGTCCTGAAGGATTAATTCTACAAGTGGACATGTAAGTCTGCTTTAAAAAGTTTAACTGTTCTCGTACATAAATCAACGTCACAGTACGAGTAGTTGAAGGAACAGCTCTGAGTGCCTGAAAAGACACGTGACGAGAAGTCCACGAGGCTTTTAGAGAACAAAGAGACGTGGGTTCGTCCTAGCACGTGCAATTGCCCCCCCCCCCCCCCCCCCCGCTGATGAAGTAGCCTAGTGGTGTACATCATTTGTTCCTGCAACGTGAGCTTCTGGAAACGACTTGCATATCCGGACTTTAATCAGTTATGTGCCACATATGTAAATTGTATCAATTTAAATTTAGCAAAAATTTACAAAAATATAATCGTTACAATAGAAACCTTTACAAAGCGGACATTCATCTTGTAGCCGCAATCGTCGCTTGTCCTGCAATCCTGGAATGGAGATGCCCTCCCCCCGCACCCCTCCCCCCCCCCCCTCATCGTCTCATTTCATCCAAAAATGATTCATCGACTATTTGGAGTCATCTAGCTTCTTAACGATGGTGTATTATTTCACTGTCACACAAACATTGTGTCAACTATCATCTAACACCTTTTTATCTTAATTCAAATGAAGTTACTCACACTTTAATGTTAAAATGTCATGGAAACTTGAATTTGTATGAGAAACTTGACAACACCTTGTCGCATGTTCTCATGAGGATGGTGTGGAGAGGTGCTAAAAAGTGAGGGGGAAGGGAAGGGAAGGACAGGCGACAAGTATAAGCATTGGTGAGTGGGGTGGTAGCTTTACTTATTATTTATGACAAGGAGACCATTCCTTTTGTTTCTACAAAAGAATGCACTTTTTTAGGAAAATGCAGAAAAATATTATTTATTTATATATTAAAACCAATTATTATTGTTTAGCTCGTAGCGGATGATAATAATGTGCATTATTGGGAAAATTTGGAATCCTTTACGTCAACATTATTTCAATTCTAAAACGCGTGGTTTCGAGTGTTAGATTTTTCAGCTTCCTTAACTATGGAAAGCTGAATCTCCTTACTTGAACGGATACCTAAATTTAGTAAGATTCACATAACATTTCGATTTGTGTTGATTTACCCGAACTACTGGCCACCTCAGCGGTACGGTAAACGCACTGAGTAAGTGTTTTGTTTACATCTGAGTGCAGTGTGCACCCTGTTGGGTACAACACAGTGCGAGGACTCCTCAGAGTTGGCATTTACATTTCTGAACGATTAAACCTACCGAAACGAAACTTAGTATTTTATAATTCTTACACATGCATCTGTTAGCTGGGTTATTCTGGCCGAAACAGTAGTTCCAGCCTGTATGTCGTGGCTTCAAGTCTCGTTCATGTGATCTATTCGTATTGACACACAAGTACCCGTCTGTTTTATCATGTTTTCTATGTGCTGATATAGAAATCTTACGCGATATATTGATGAATAAATCTGGGCCCTGCTTATCAATAATTAATAATGCACTGCATTTTAGCAAGTATAAGAGTTAATTTGGGCGGCGCTCCAAAGTGTTCGCACTTCCACACGAAGATAGGCAATGTCACACCGCCCCCCGTGCCTTTTGTTGTGTGACATTGCCATTAACAATAGATTGGTGTTGTTCCAGGTTGCTTCAAGCGACGAGTGAGTGTGTGAGTGAGCGTGCGTGCGTGCGTGCGTAAGACATTTTATTATTAACATCACAGATTGTGTATAACATTTCACATTTAAGTTTTGGTCCTTCAATAATATAACATTGTTATCAAGGATAATAAAGACCAGACAGAATAAAGGGTTATGTGAAAGCGGTTGACTTGTGTTCGTTCTCTCCTCCATCTCTCCCTCTCCTCCACCTCTCTCTCTCATCTCCATCCCGTTCCCTCTCCTCCACCTCTCTCCCTCTTCTCCATCGCTATCTCCCTCCTCCACCACTCTCCCCCTCCTCCATCTCTCTCTCCCTCTCCTCCATCTCTCCCACACTCTCCCTCTTCTCCATCTCTCCCCCTCCATCTCTCCCTCCTCCACCACTCTCCCCCTCCTCCATCTCTCTCCCTCTCCTCCACCTCTCTCCCTCTTCTCCATCTCTATCTCCCTCCTCCACCACTCTCCCCCTCCTCCATCTCTCTCCCTCCTCCACCACTCTCCCCCTCCTCCAACTCGCTCCCTCATCTCCATCTCTCTCCACCACCTCTCTCCCTCTTCTCCACCTCTCTCCCTCTCCTCCATCCCTTTCCCTCTCCTCCACCTCTCTCCCTCTTCTCCATCTCTATCTCCCTCCTCCACCACTCTCCCCCTCCTCCATCTCTCACCCTCTCCTCCATCTCTCCCACACTCTCCCTCTTCTCCATCTCTACCCCTCCTCCATCACTTTCCCCGTCTTCCATCTCTCTCCCTCTCCTCCATCTCTCCCACACTCTCCCTCTTCTCCATCTCTCCCCCTCCATCTCTACCCCTCCTCCATCACTTTCCCCGTCCTCCACCTCTCTCCCTCTTCTCCATCTCTATCCCCCTCCTCCACCACTCTCACCCTCCTCCATCTCTCTCCCTCTCCTCCTACTCTCCCCCACTCTCCCTCTTCTCCATCTCACCACCTACTCCATCTGCCTCCCCTCCTCCATCTCTTTCCCCGCCCTCCACCACTCTCCCTCTTCTCCATCTCTCCCCACTCTCTCTCCTCCATCTCTCCCCACTCTCTCTCCTCCATCTCTCCCCACTCTCTCTCCTCCATCTCTCCCCCTCCATCTCTATCCCTCCTCCAACTCGCTCCCTCATCTCCATCTCTCCTCCTCCACCTCTCTCCCTCTTATCCATCTCTCTCCCCATTCTCCATCCCTTTCCCCGACCTCCATCTCTCTCCCTCTTCTCCATCTCTCTCCCCCTCCTCCATCTCTACCCCTTCTCCAACTCGCTCCCTCTTCTCCATCTCTCTCCCCCTCCTCCAACTCGCTCCCTCATCTCCATCTCTCTCCTCCACCTCTCTCCCTCATCAACTCTCTATCCCTCCTGCACCTCTCTCCCTCAACTCCACCTCTCTCCCTCTCCTCCATTTCCCCCTCTCTCTTCTCTCACAGCAGCAGATGCACTCAGTAAGTATTCTGTTCCACCTTAGATTTCACAGAAAGTACAGGTTTCTTGACCCACTGGAGAATGTCTTGCACTCACATGGGTTTCTCTACTCTTGTACAAACTATTCTCACAAACACTTATTCTTCTATATACTTCATGCTAATACAGATAAACATTTATACAAATTATTTTGCTTCATATTTCCTGATAAACACAATGGAAATATGACATTTTCTAAATATACGTTTCACTTTACTACGTATAGTAAGAGGGGAAATATTGTATAAGACCCAAAATTTCGATGTCGAGATTTCATCGGAAGTACTTGTTTTGGGCCTCCTAAGTCCACAAAAAGCAGTTGTAGAAAGAGAAGTCCATGTGTGTATGTGTGTGTGTGTGTGTGTGTGTGTGTGTGTGTGTGTGTGTGTGTGTGTGTGTGTGTGTGTGTGTGTGTGTGTGTGTGTATGAGCAGCATCACGAAATGTCGGTTAAAACTAAAGTTGGTATTTAAGTTTAATATCTTTAAGGATGCGACAACAAGATTTTGAAAAAATTCCTGAACCCTAAACTACTCTTTATATGTGATAAATGAAATGTGTATTTTGAATTTGTTGGCTATAGCTCTGTTCACTCTGGATGACTTTTGCATAACCGCTAAACCATAACAAATAGTCCAAATCTTACTGTACATCTCGTTAAAACACACATATCCAAATGCATTTTTGTGTGAGTTTTGCAATACTTAAGCTTCTCAAATGGAAGGTCGCCATTCACTTTTTTATCTCCTGGCCGTGCAAAGAGAACGGAATTTCAAACCCTTCATATAGCGACTAGATTTGACTATCGCTCAAGGAATACTGTATTCCCATATTCCCCTTGTACCTACAAGGAAACAAGGAATAAGATAATGTCTGCAGATGTTTATCTCGACTAACATGAAGTTAGAATAAGAGTTTGTAACAATGTTTAGTACAAGAGTAGAGAAAGTCATGTGAGTGCATAACATCAGATTTTTTGTATTAAGGGGCTCTCAAAACATGTATTTCCGGTTAAATCTGGCTATGGAATTTTTTAGTGGAATAATTACTGTAAATACATAGTAAAGTAAGTAGGAATAAAGGTTCCTGTGTGTGTGTGTGTGTGTGTGTGTGTGCGCGCGCGTGCGTGTGTGTGTGTGTGTGTACGAGCACCATAAATAAAAACAAAAAGTAGACTAAATATCAAACATAATATTTAATTTGAGCACCTTCCAAAGTTGTGACAAAAATGTTCCAGAAAATCGGCCCACCCCAAACTACCCCTTTAAAGGGAACAATTCCTATTATGTTTCAATTTCTCAAAAGAGGATGTTACGATAGCGATTAACTTACCATATGTTTAACAGATAAATATAATACTTATAATGCATATTTTGAATTTTGTGAAAATAGCCTCTGGTGACGTTTGTATAGGTTTAAAATGAAGAATATGAACCAGGAAACGAATCGAGTGTTCGTGGTGTGAGGAGAGTGTTGTAATGTATATATTGCACGTACACCAATGCATATTTTGTTTTACATTAACAGAAAAGCACACAGAAGGTTGTACTACGAAACAACCTGATGTGTTACACTCACATGACTTTCTCTACTCTTGTACTAACCATTCTTACAAACGCTTATTCCTATATCTTCTTCATGTTAATACAGATATATGACGTGTTACACTCACATGACTTTCTCTACTCTTGTACTAACCATTCTTACAAACGCTTATTCCTATATCTTCTTCGTGTTAATACAGATATCTGACGTGTTACACTCACATGACTTTCTCTACTCTTGTACTAACCATTCTTACAAACTCTTATTCCTATATCTTCTTCATGTTAATACAGATATCTGACGTGTTACACTCACATGACTTTCTCTACTCTTGTACTAACCATTCTTACAAACTCTTATTCCTATATCTTCTTCATGTTAATACAGATATCTGACGTGTTACACTCACATGACTTTCTCTACTCTTGTACTAACCATTCTTACAAACTCTTATTCCTATATCTTCTTCATGTTAATACAGATATCTGACGTGTTACACTCACATGACTTTCCCTACTCTTGTACTAACCATTCTTACAAACCCTTATTCCTATATCTTCTTCATGTTAATACAGATATCTGATGTGTTGCACTCACATGACTTTCTCTACTCTTGTACTAACCATTCTTACAAACTCTTATTCCTATATCTTCTTCTTGTTAATACAGATATCTGATGTGTTGCACTCACATGACTTTCTCTACTCTTGTACTAACCATTCTTACAAACTCTTATTCCTATATCTTCTTCATGTTAATACAGATATCTGACGTGTTACACTCACATGACTTTTTCTACTGTTGTACTAACCATTCTTACAAACTCTTATTCCTATATCTTCTTCATGTTAATACAGATATCTGACGTGTTACACTCATATGACTTTCTCTACTCTTGTACTAACCATTCTTACAAACTCTTATTCCTATATCTTCTTCATGTTAATACAGATATCTGACGTGTTACACTCACATGACTTTCTCTACTCTTGTACTAACCATTCTTACAAACGCTTATTCCTATATCTTCTTCGTGTTAGTTGAGATAAACATTTGTACAAATTATCTTATTGCTTATTTCCTTGTAGGTACAAGGGAAATATGGGAATACCGTAGGCTTTGAGTGATAGTCAAATATTTTAAAGCTTTGAGATTCCGTTCTCTTTGCACGGCTAAGATATAAAAAAATCAATCACGATCTTCAATTTGACGAAAGTTTGAGTTTTCCAAAACTCACGCAAATAGCAATGAATATCTCCGAAATGGCTTACTCTACAAAAAAGAACTATTTGAACACAGATTGTGTGTTTTAGCGAGATCTATATTTTTATTGTATAGTAAGATTTGGTCTATCTCTTACGGCTTACGAGTTATCCAAATATTATCCAGAGTAAACAGGACTACATGGGTTATACCCAGAAACTTCAAAATATAGATTTCATTTGACTCAAACATATCTTAAACATATGTCATTTTAATCAAAATCGTTAGAGAATTTTCAAAAAAATCAAAATGTTCGAAAATTTTTTCAATTAAAGGGTAGATTAGGATGTAGCAATGTTCTTGAAAGTCTTCATGTCGCATCCTTGAAAGATATGAAAGTTAAATCCAACTTTCGTTTTTGAGGTTATGTTGCCCACAGACTGACACACACACGCACACCCGGACCTTTTTCTAAAATACTGTTTTTGATTCAGGGGCCTCAAAATATATTTCCCTAGAAATCTCGACATCGAATTTTTGGGTGGACTACTACACGTAGTGGAGAAAATGAAAATTAAGATTGCGCTAAAGCACACAGTTGCGAACAATGTGAAGATAACACGATGTTTCCCTCTGAAGTGTTGCAGATTTCGCAGTCAAAAATAACAGATTACTTAAAAGTCTATTTGAAATGTGAGTATTGCGCCTAGTTAAGTGGAATATCCCAATTTACAGGGCCACAAAAATTAGAAGTGTGATTTCACTATGTAGACGCCCCTTAGGGGTAGTAAAAGCAGAAAATGGCACATTTGAAAGTCAAAATGAGCGCATCGATTTTCAAAAAATTAAGGGATTGATGCAGCGCGATTGTGAAAAATTGAGAAAATGTGCATTGTTTAGGGCAAAAGTGTAAGTTGCCTGAAGAAGTGAGTATGGTACATAGCCCCTTGGCGGTGGAGCTCCCGCCCGCCCGCCCGACCGCCAGGATTTTGGGTTGTGCAGGCCCCCGCCGCCCGCCTGCCTCTCTATTGATCCAACTCTAGGAGCCCAGGGTGCACGAGATGCGATGACCCATTTCCACCAACAGGTTAAGTAGCGTTGTGCCGGGTCAGCACCATGTGTGACAATCCTCGGCTCCGCTCGCGTTATCGCTTACAGCATGTTGAGCAACTGTATTGGTATTGGTTTTAAACAGAAATCAAAAAGCACTTTTCTTTTAATTCCTGTAATTTCTTGGTCAGGCAAAGAACTTCTAATATGCTCTCTTTATGATAAAAAAGAGCAGTTTTTGGAAGTTGTAAAGTGTTTGTGAATATGTAGACGATTGTACACCACGTGGGTTCAATAACAAAGGGGTTGAGGAGCTTCTTAATTTTCACTGCATCCTATCCAGTTTGGTCCAGATTGGTCAAAGCGTGTTGGGAAATGAACACATTTCAAAATATTCGGAAAGCCAAGTGATATTAAAATACTTCTTGAACATGAAGTCCAGCAAAATAAGGGCGCATTTTCTACTCTTGCTCCAAAAACTCACTTTTAATATAGACATTTGCCCCTTTTACACTGGCAGGCATAAACAAGCCGTCATGTTGACAGATCACATAGTCAAGTTGTAAGTAGTAACATCAATTATAGTGGGTCCTTGTGGAAAATGAACTTGAGCAGGTTCACCATGATTTATACAAAATTGACACATTTCTTTCTTTAATTATTCGGCTGGAAATGCATTTAAAGGGCAGTTTTTAGCTTCAAATTGAGCTAGACGTTTCATGAGTTTCGATTCATTGTAATGACATAAGCAGAACGTTGTTCTTTATTCCATATTTTTGTCTTTTGTCTTCTTATTGGCAGCTGTTCCCCATAGAAAATGGAGTACAGATTAAATCAACTGTTCTTTAATACTGGACTACAATTCAATTGCAGCTACTCCAGGGACATGTGAGAAAAAATTTAATGTTCACAACTCTCAAATAAACACAATACTGCGACTGTATTTCTGGTGAGTGGAAGAGGTACTGACGTAAGGGTCCGAATGGAGAGAACGTTTTGTCACAGGAGACTAGCAGACCTAGTAGTGTTAGGGTTACGGCTGCCAGGAACCAGGAACCAGATAAGGACTCAACACTGAATTGTGCAAAATCCTGTCATATTGTCTGTCCATCCCATGAAGTACGATTTCATTTATGTGGCTATGTTTGGTGCGCAATATTCGCACAGAGAATAGTGGGACCAGACTGTCAAACACTGCACGCTACTGACGGAGTTTGGTGCGCAATATCCGCACAGAGAATAGTGGGACCAGACTGTCAAACACTGCACGCTACTGACGGTGTTTGGTGCGCAATATTCGCACAGAGAATAGTGGGACCAGACTGTCAAACACTGCACGCTACTGACGGAGTTTGGTGCGTAATATTCGCACAGAGAATAGTGGGACCAGACTGTCAAACACTGCACGCTACTGACGGAGTTTGGTGCGTAATATCCGCACAGAGAATAGTGGGACCAGACTGTCAAACACTGCACGCTACTGACGGGGTTTGGTGCGCAATATTCGCACAGAGAATAGTAGGACCAGACTGTCAAACACTGCACGCTACTGACGGTGTTTGGTGCGCAATATCCGCACAGAGAATAGTGGGACCAGACTGTCAAACTGTGCATGCGACTGACGGGGTTTGGTGCGCAATATTCGCACAGAGAATAGTAGGACCAGACTGTCAAACACTGCACGCTACTGACGGTGTTTGGTGCGCAATATCCGCACAGAGAATAGTGGGACCAGACTGTCAAACTGTGCATGCGACTGACGGGGTTTGGTGCGCAATATTCGCACAAAGAATAGTAGGACCAGACTGTCAAACACTGCACGCTACTGACGGTGTTTGGTGCGCAATATCCGCACAGAGAATAGTGGGACCAGACTGTCAAACTGTGCATGCGACTGACGGGGTTTGGTGCGCAATATTCGCACAGAGAATAGTAGGACCAGACTGTCAAACACTGCACGCTACTGACGGGGTTTTGTGCGCAATATCCGCACAGAGAATAGTGGGACCAGACTGTCAAACACTGCACGCTACTGACGGAGTTTGGTGCGCAATATCCGCACAGAGAATAGTAGGACCAGACTGTCAAACACTGCACGCTACTGACGGTGTTTGGTGCGCAATATCCGCACAGAGAATAGTAGGAGCAGACTGTCAAACTGTGCACGCTACTGACGGAGTTTGGTGCGCAATATCCGCACAGAGAATAGTAGGACCAGACTGTCAAACTGTGCACGCTACTGACGGAGTTTGGTGCGCAATATCCGCACAGAGAATAGTAGGACCAGACTGTCAAACACTGCACGCTACTGACGGTGTTTGGTGCGCAATATCCGCACAGAGAATAGTGGGACCAGACTGTCAAACTGTGCATGCGACTGACGGGGTTTGGTGCGCAATATTCGCACAGAGAATAGTAGGACCAGACTGTCAAACACTGCACGCTACTGACGGTGTTTGGTGCGCAATATCCGCACAGAGAATAGTGGGACCAGACTGTCAAACACTGCACGCTACTGACGGGGTTTGGTGCGCAATATCCGCACAGAGAATAGTAGGACCAGACTGTCAAACACTGCACGCTACTGACGGAGTTTGGTGCGCAATATCCGCACAGAGAATAGTAGGACCAGACTGTCAAACACTGCACGCTACTGACGGAGTTTGGTGCGCAATATCCGCACAGAGAATAGTAGGACCAGACTGTCAAACTGTGAACGCTACTGACGGAGTTTGGTGCGCAATATCCGCACAGAGAATAGTAGGACCAGACTGTCAAACTGTGCACGCTACTGACGGAGTTTGGTGCGCAATATCCGCACAGAGAATAGTAGGACCAGACTGTCAAACACTGCACGCTACTGACGGTGTTTGGTGCGCAATATCCGCACAGAGAATAGTAGGACCAGACTGTCAAACTGTGCACGCTACTGACGGAGTTTGGTGCGCAATATCCGCACAGAGAATAGTAGGACCAGACTGTCAAACTGTGCACGCTACTGACGGAGTTTGGTGCGCAAAATCCGCACAGAGAATAGTAGGACCAGACTGTCAAACACTGCACGCTACTGACGGTGTTTGGTGCGCAATATCCGCACAGAGAATAGTGGGACCAGACTGTGAAACTCTTCACGCTACTGACGGAGTTTGGTGCGCAATATCCGCACAGAGAATAGTAGGACCAGACTGTCAAACACTGTACGCTACTGACGGAGTTTGGTGCGCAATATTCGCACAGAGAATAGTAGGACCAGACTGTCAAACTGTGCACGCTACTGACGGAGTTTGGTGCGCAATATTCGCACAGAGAATAGTAGGACCAGACTGTCAAACTCTTCACGCTACTGACGGAGTTTGGTGCGCAATATCCGCACAGAGAATAGTAGGACCAGACTGTCAAACTGTGCACGCTACTGACGGAGTTTTGTGCGCAATATTCGCACAGAGAATAGTAGGACCAGACTGTCAAACACTGCACGCTACTCACGGTGTTTGGTGCGCAATATCCGCACAGAGAATAGTGGGACCAGACTGTCAAACTGTGCATGCGACTGACGGGGTTTGGTGCGCAATATTCGCACAGAGAATAGTAGGACCAGACTGTCAAACACTGCACGCTACTGACGGTGTTTGGTGCGCAATATCCGCACAGAGAATAGTGGGACCAGACTGTCAAACACTGCACGCTACTGACGGGGTTTGGTGCGCAATATCCGCACAGAGAATAGTAGGACCAGACTGTCAAACACTGCACGCTACTGACGGAGTTTGGTGCGCAATATCCGCACAGAGAATAGTAGGACCAGACTGTCAAACACTGCACGCTACTGACGGAGTTTGGTGCGCAATATCCGCACAGAGAATAGTAGGACCAGACTGTCAAACTGTGAACGCTACTGACGGAGTTTGGTGCGCAATATCCGCACAGAGAATAGTAGGACCAGACTGTCAAACTGTGCACGCTACTGACGGAGTTTGGTGCGCAATATCCGCACAGAGAATAGTAGGACCAGACTGTCAAACACTGCACGCTACTGACGGTGTTTGGTGCGCAATATCCGCACAGAGAATAGTAGGACCAGACTGTCAAACTGTGCACGCTACTGACGGAGTTTGGTGCGCAATATCCGCACAGAGAATAGTAGGACCAGACTGTCAAACTGTGCACGCTACTGACGGAGTTTGGTGCGCAAAATCCGCACAGAGAATAGTAGGACCAGACTGTCAAACACTGCACGCTACTGACGGTGTTTGGTGCGCAATATCCGCACAGAGAATAGTGGGACCAGACTGTGAAACTCTTCACGCTACTGACGGAGTTTGGTGCGCAATATCCGCACAGAGAATAGTAGGACCAGACTGTCAAACACTGTACGCTACTGACGGAGTTTGGTGCGCAATATTCGCACAGAGAATAGTAGGACCAGACTGTCAAACTGTGCACGCTACTGACGGAGTTTGGTGCGCAATATTCGCACAGAGAATAGTAGGACCAGACTGTCAAACTCTTCACGCTACTGACGGAGTTTGGTGCGCAATATCCGCACAGAGAATAGTAGGACCAGACTGTCAAACTGTGCACGCTACTGACGGAGTTTTGTGCGCAATATTCGCACAGAGAATAGTAGGACCAGACTGTCAAACACTGCACGCTACTCACGGTGTTTGGTGCGCAATATCCGCACAGAGAATAGTGGGACCAGACTGTGAAACTCTTCACGCTACTGACGGAGTTTGGTGCGCAATATCCGCACAGAGAATAGTAGGACCAGACTGTCAAACACTGCATGCTACTGACGGTGTTTGGTGCGCAATATCCGCACAGAGAATAGTAGGACCAGACTGTCAAACACTGCACGCTACTGACGGTGTTTGGTGCGCAATATCCGCACAGAGAATAGTAGGACCAGACTGTCAAACACTGCATGCTACTGACGGTGATTGGTGCGCAATATCCGCACAGAGAATAGTAGGACCAGACTGTCAAACACTGCACGCTACTGACGGTGTTTGGTGCGCAATATCCGCACAGAGAATAGTGGGACCAGACTGTGAAACTCTTCACGCTACTGACGGAGTTTGGTGCGCAATATCCGCACAGAGAATAGTAGGACCAGACTGTCAAACACTGTACGCTACTGACGGAGTTTGGTGCGCAATATTCGCACAGAGAATAGTAGGACCAGACTGTCAAACTGTGCACGCTACTGACGGAGTTTGGTGCGCAATATTCGCACAGAGAATAGTAGGACCAGACTGTCAAACTCTTCACGCTACTGACGGAGTTTGGTGCGCAATATCCGCACAGAGAATAGTAGGACCAGACTGTCAAACTGTGCACGCTACTGACGGAGTTTTGTGCGCAATATTCGCACAGAGAATAGTAGGACCAGACTGTCAAACACTGCACGCTACTGACGGTGTTTGGTGCGCAATATCCGCACAGAGAATAGTGGGACCAGACTGTGAAACTCTTCACGCTACTGACGGAGTTTGGTGCGCAATATCCGCACAGAGAATAGTAGGACCAGACTGTCAAACACTGCATGCTACTGACGGTGTTTGGTGCGCAATATCCGCACAGAGAATAGTAGGACCAGACTGTCAAACACTGCACGCTACTGACGGTGTTTGGTGCGCAATATCCGCACAGAGAATAGTAGGACCAGACTGTCAAACACTGCATGCTACTGACGGTGATTGGTGCGCAATATCCGCACAGAGAATAGTAGGACCAGACTGTCAAACACTGCACGCTACTGACGGAGTTTGGTGCGCAATATCCGCACAGAGAATAGTAGGACCAGACTGTCAAACACTGCACGCTACTGACGGTGTTTGGTGCGCAATATCCGCACAGAGAATAGTAGAATCAGACTGTCAAACACTGCACGCTACTGACGGTGTTTGGTGCGCAATATTCGCACAGAGAATAGTAGAACCAGACTGTCAAACTCTGCACCCTACTGACGGATTCTGGTGAGAACGGCGAACAGCACGGCGCTATACGCCATGCATCAATTGAATCCATGGAATTAATTGAACGTATCTTTGATGACCGGATAAGTTTCAAGAACCTATGGCCATCGGGATTTCCGAATTTGACAATGTCAGACTTCTTTCTATGGCAGGGCCTGTGAAAGGGTAAAATAGTAACGGTTCCTTGCTCCGTATCTCGCAAAGAAGCTTGTTCTTGATAGATGGGTTGGTTCTGCGTGCGATACAGACATCTAGTAATGGAGTAATCTTCTCCAGAGAAAGTAAAGAATGCCGAATGTCCATTTAAATCAGAGTGGGAAGTTTGCTGTTATTTCAAAAGTCGTGAGACAAATGCCTCTTCTACGGTACGATAATTACGGCACGTTTGTGAGAAAATCATCTTTTAAAAGAATATAACAGTATGTGCAGAAACATCTAAAATGTTTATAGAGAATAACAATTAGGAGGCTGCTACATTTTGCAGAAAAGCATTCTTTGTCCTAAGACGGGTTTTGTACCAGTGCTTTCTAGATCGTTAAAACTAAATACCAGATATAGTCATAAAGAACAAGTTAACCGGATCAACACTGTACAGCACACGTGAGGAAGTGTGGAAGGAAGGGTGTGGATCTTTGCACCGGGACCCATTAGGGATGAGTCGAGAAAGTCATGTGAATGCGATAGACTACTACCTAACTTGGAATTACTTCTAAGTAGTTTTCTGATAAACTAATTAAATAAGTGTAAGAGGTAAAGTTTAGCACTTACCACAAGTAGTTTAGGCAATCCGAAGAGGAAGTGACATATTTGTAATAGGGCGGGTGAGGAACCCGGTACCTTGGGAGTGTCGCGGTCAATGCCGCATGCACGCCATGGCTGCAATGCGGCTGCACTACTCAACTGCCTAATCTCATACTGCCTGCCGCCACTGCCATATACCAACGCCGTCTTCCTCCAGATCAACACAAACTCTTATCACAGAATGTCAACATCCAAGGGCACTTCTGCTACTTGTCGGACACGTGGCATACTGCAGCTCCTAAAGGTAAAAACGTGATGTGTTGCACTCACATGACTTTCTCTACTCTTGTACTAACCATTCTTATAAACTCTTATTCCTATATCTTCTTCATGTTAATACAGATATCTCACGTGTTACACTCACATGACTTTCTCTACTCCTGTACTAACCATTCTTACAAACTCTTATTCCTATATCTTCTTCATGTTAATACAGATATCTGACGTGTTACACTCACATGACTTTCTCTACTCTTGTACTAAGCATTCTTACAAACTCTTATTCCTATATCTTCTTCGTGTTAATACAGATATCTGACGTGTTACACTCACATGACTTTCTCTACTCTTGTACTAACCATTCTTACAAACTCTTATTCCTATATCTTCTTCATGTTAATACAGATATCTGATGTGTTACACTCACATGACTTTCTCTACTCTTGTACTAACCATTCTTACAAACTCTTATTCCTATATCTTCTTCATGTTAATACAGATATCTGACGTGTTGCACTCACATGACTTTCTCTACTCTTGTACTAACCATTCTTACAAACTCTTATTCCTATATCTTCTTCATGTTAATACAGATATCTGATATGTTGCACTCACATGACCTTCTCTACTCTTGTACTAACCATTCTTACAAACTCTTATTCCTATATCTTCTTCATGTTAATACAGATATCTGACGTGTTGCACTCACATGACTTTCTCTACTCTTGTACTAACCATTCTTACAAACTCTTATTCCTATATCTTCTTCATGTTAATACAGATATCTGACGTGTTGCACTCACATGACTTTCTCTACTCTTGTACTAACCATTCTTACAAACTCTTATTCCTATATCTTCTTCATGTTAATACAGATATCTGACGTGTTACACTCACATGACTTTCTCTACTCTTGTACTAACCATTCTTACAAACTCTTATTCCTATATCTTCTTCGTGTTAATACAGATATCTGATGTGTTGCACTCACATGACTTTCTCTACTCTTGTACTAACCGTTCTTACAAACTCTTATTCCTATATCTTCTTCGTGTTAATACAGATATGTGATGTGTTACACTCACATGACTTTCTCTACTCAGTCTTGTATTAACCATTCTTACAAACTCTTATTCCTATATCTTCTTCATGTTAATACAGATATCTGATGTGTTACACTCACATGACTTTCTCTACTCTTGTACTATCCATTCTTACAAACTCTTATTCCTATATCTTCTTCGTGTTAATACAGATATCTGACGTGTTACACTCACATGACTTTCTCTACTCTTGTACTAACCATTCTTACAAACTCTTATTCCTATATCTTCTTCATGTTAATACAGATATCTGACGTGTTACACTCACATGACTTTCTCTACTCTTGTACTAACCATTCTTACAAACTCTTATTCCCATATCTTCTTCATGTTAATACAGATATCTGACGTGTTACACTCACATGACTTTCTCTACTCTTGTACTAACCATTCTTACAAACTCTTATTCCCATATCTTCATGTTAATACAGATATCTGACGTGTTACACTCACATGACTTTCTCTACTCTTGTACTAACCATTCTTACAAACTCTTATTCCTATATCTTCTTCGTGTTAATACAGATATCTGACGTGTTACACTCACATGACTTTCTCTACTCTTGTACTAACCATTCTTACAAACTCTTATTCCTATATCTTCTTCATGTTAATACAGATATCTGACGTGTTACACTCACATGACTTTCTCTACTCTTGTGCTAACCATTCTTACAAACTCTTATTCCTATATCTTCTTCGTGTTAGTTGAGATAAACATTTAAGAAATTATCTTATTGTTTATTTCCTTGTAGGTACAAGGGGAATATGGGAATACAGTACGCTTTGTGCGATAATCAAATCTTTTAAAGCTTTGAGATCTCGTTCTCTTTGCACACTTAACATATAATATAAAAAAGGAACAACGATGTTCCATTTCACGAAAGTTTTAAGTTTTACGAAACTGACACAAATAACAAAGAATATCTCCGAAATGGTTCACTCTACAAACAAATTTGTTTGCACATAAATTGTGTGCTTTAGCGAGATCTACATTTCTGTATAGTAAGATTTTGTCTATCTCTTACGGTTTTCCAATTATTCAAAGGTCATCCAGAGTAAATACGACTACAGGGGCTATAGCGAGAAAATTCAAGATATACATTTCATGTGTCATAAAAATATCTCAAACATGTGACATTTTAATTAAAATCGTTAGAGCCATTTTCAAGAAAATGAAAATTTTCAAATGTAAAGGTTAGTTTAGGGTGGGGCTATTTTCTTCAAAATCTTCGTGTCACATCCTTGAAAGACATTAAACTTAAATACCAACTTTGGTTTTTAACCGAATTTTTGTTTTTGAATTATGTTGTCCACAGACTGACACACACACAGATAAACGGACATTTTTCTAAAAATGCTTTTTTGTATTCAGAGGATCTCAAAACATATATTTCCGGTGAAATCTCGACATCGAATTTGTTCGTGGAATACAATACTTCCTTCTACTTACCAGTAGAGAAAGTAAAAAGAAAAATGAAGTTATGAGTTGGGCAGTTTGCTTATCCTCTGATATCCAAAACTTCCGCCGCAAATACACGTTTTGAGTCCCTTGAATACAAAGAATGTAGTATTTTGCACTCACATAACCTTCTCCACTCATTCTTATACAAACATGTATTCTCCTATCTACTCCGTCGTAATAAAGATAAACATTTGTACAAATTATCTTATTTCGCGTAAATTGTGAGGTTTATTACATTCTCTACTACGTTTAGTAGAGGACGTATTGTATTCCAACCAAAAGTTCGATGTCGAGATTTCATCAGAAATATATATTTTGAGGCCCCCTGAATCCAGAAAAAGCACGTTTAGAAAAAGGTCCATGTGTGCGTGTCTGTCAGTCTGGGGATAGCATAACTCAAATACTAAAGGTGTGTTAAAAACCAAAGTTGGAATGTAAGTTTCATGTCTCTCAAGGTTGCGGCACGAAGATTTTGAAGAAAATTGCTCCACCCTAAACTACCCTTTACATGGAAAAATTTTAGAAAATTATATTTTCTTGAAAATGGCTCTAACGATTTTGATTAAAATACCACATGTTTAAGATACTTTTACGGAAATGAAATGTATATTTTGAGTTTTCTGGTTATACCCCACATAGTCCTGTTTACTTTTGACCACTGTTGTATAACTGGTAAACCATAAGAGGTAGAAGAAATCTTATTATACAGAAATGTACATCTTGCTAAAACACACAATTTATGTCCAAATAAATTTTTTGTAGAGTGAACCATTTCGGAGATATTCCTTGTTATGTGTGTCAGTTTTGGAAAACAAACTTTCTTGTAATGGAACATCGTTATTCACGTTTTTATATGTTAGCCGTAGAAAGAGAACGGAATTTCAAAGCTTTAAAAGATTTTACTATTGCTCAAAGTCTACCGTATCCCCATATTCCCCTTGTACCTACAAGGAAATAAGCAATAAGATAATTGGTTGAGAGGAGTGAGGTCAAAGGATAATAAGGGTGGACCTAACGATTGCACGTATAAACTCCCCGGTGGCGGCTCCCGTCCACGTCCCTTGGGGGGCCCGGGACTGTTGAGACCGACTCCGAGTACTTAGAGAGCAAATTCCCTGACGAAACTCCTCCTATACTTAGAACAGGATGTAAGCTACAGGAAGTAGCAGGGGTGGGGGAGTTATTTAATTATCCTTGCCAACATTGGCGCAGCGACCCGGAACAAGCTATCAGCAAGTTGGGCCACGCGAATCCACTACCTCCCTGACACTGGGCGGATCTCCGGCTAACAGGACCTAAGTGTTTGCTCGTGCCACAGCTGGGGTCTCATCTGCCCTGGCCGCAGAGCCGCTTGGGTCATCATTCAGGTTTATTATATCCCTGGGGACCATGCTCCGCATGCGCACTTCCCCCATTGCTTCCTCGTGTTTCACAAAGGAAAGTACAAGTTTTTTGACAATATTGTCGCTGTTAGTAAATTACTTGAAGTATAGAGAAATCAGCATACCCACCTGACAATTAGCAACTTGTAAATAATTTTGACCAGAATTGGAGTTTTGCAACATTCGTTCATACTGTATAGAAAGAGAGGAACAATCAAACGAAGAAAATCTTCATGTTTAACTTGGCACTGAAGTAAATGTGTGTTAATAACATTCTCATCACCTCGCATATCAGCATTTTCATACTCATTACATTCATAGATAGCGCCACAGGAGAGAAGCAGGACTCTGTGCTACACATTTGCTCAGGGATCTTAGCTGAAGTACCCGACGTTGTCCTTCGCTTGACGGTTTATCACTACAACATTTAGACATAGGTTGCACTTGTCCAATACCCTAGTGTTTCTTTGTTTCTTTCTTTCAAGAAATAAAACCATTTTCCCCTTTTTCTGTATGTATGTAATTGGGAAAGTAAACATATTTCTCATACTTTTCTGTCTTGAGAAAGAATATTAAGAACATAAACGTTTAGCGTTTATCAATTAGAGGATAAATTAATTGCTGTAATACTTACAGCCGCGTGTTTGAGAGGTAGAATCAGATCTGGGGAATTCAATACCACAGCCGGGATTTGAACGAAGGATCTTCCATTTTACATGCGGCTCTCTAACCCCTGAGATACCATGGCAACATGCTGGTATGACTGTTTCGTAGGATACTTAGCGTAGGTTAGCAGTTAATAGTGTGCTAGGACCTAGTTGTTCCGCAGAGGCACATGTCTGCACATCCACAGTGGGTTGTGTGGAATGCGCAACGAGGCACAACTCCTTACTGTATTAGCACAGTAGGGATTCATTCTTTCCCTTAGAGCTGACACTCGCTTCAAAAGAGTCATGACGTCATGAATCAGTTTGAAATGAACGCGGTGTATGTTGTGAAGCACTTTGCACAGGAAAGTGAGTAGGTAATCGATATATTATGTGAGGGTATCGTGACCTGCGCGGCAATCAATATGGCTTATATAATACTCGGCGTCCACTTGTACCTACCTTACTGCAAAATTAAACTCATAAATCTTTCTCTGTCCCTAAAACAGTGCACATACACTCACATGACTTTCTCTACTTGCTCTCCTCCAAATAATTGTCACGTGTACTTCAGATCTATGTATAGGCAGTTCAATCTAGGCTTTTACAAGCTTAAAGGTGACAAACGTGATATCTGGGAACCATACAGATTGGCTGAGAATGAAACTAATACAACAGAGAAATGGAAAAGGATTTTGAGAAACTACACGTGATAAAATGGCAATGAGAAGCTAAAGAGACAAAGATAAGCAGCAGGATGTTCTATTATTAGTGCTTCATCTTCAAAATGTTATTAATATTCCAAGGACGGAGATGAGTTCATTTTATTACAGAAGAAAACTTAATGTTTACAATCTCACATAATATTTCACTATAGCAAACAATCTGATGTGTTACACTCACATGACTTTCTCTACTTTTGTACTAACCATTCTTAGAAAATGTTATTCCTTTATCTTCTTGTTGAGATAAACATTTGCAGAAATTGTCTTATTGTTTATTTCCTTGTAGATACAAGGAACAACGATCTTGCATTTGTCAGAAGTATAGGTTTTCCAAAACTTACACAAATAAGAAGGAATATCTCTGAAATTGTGCACTCTACAAAAAAATTATTTGGCCATAAATTGTGTGTTTTAACGAGATCTACATGTTTTTATAGTAAGATTTGGTTTATCTCTTACGGCTTACCAGTTATGCAAAGTCATCCAGAGTAAACAGGACTGAATAGAGTATTGTCAGAAAATTCATTTTATACATTTCGTTTGCAATAAAAATATCTCAAACATATGGCATTTTAATCAAAATCTTTAGAGCCATTTTCGAGAAAATAAAAATTTTAGAAAAATTTTCCATGTAAAGGGTGGTTTAGGGTGGTGGAATTTTCTTCAAAATCCTCATGTCGCATCCTTAAAAGACATTTAACTTAAATAGCAGCGCGCGGACCTTTTTCTAAAAATGCTTTTTGGATTCAGGGTGCCTCAAAACACACATTTGCTGTGAAACTTGGACATTGAATTTTTGGGTGGAGTACAACACTTCCTCTACCTACTACACATAGTAGAGAAACTAAAGTATGTATTCTGCATTGTATGGAATGGGACACAGTCTAGCACAACAGGAAATGGCCTTGCCAGTGCCCTTAAAAACCTATTTGATATACGTAGTAACATATAGTTGCATATTAATATACAATTATATGTCAGAAATCGTTACAAATAAAGTAATAAAGCTACATTTTGGTATACAATGAACAAGTAATTTAGTTAATTTTTGTTTGAGCTTATTGAAAACTACAGTTAGATCGTTATATTGCAAACAGTTTTGCTGATCTGGGGATAACAGGGTTCCAAGTGCGAGGCATCAGCACCCGTAACTTACACTATTTACATTAACTGGACTCCACGATCATAAAACCCTCCACTTAATATAAGTTGTGTCATAAATGCACAATATGTAACAAAGTGCTAGAGTTATTGGTCCCTATAACTTTAAAGTTTGTTAGGGACTTCCGCGCGTCTCTGTGGCCTGTGTAGCTGGGACCCTGTGTGGCAGCTCATTTCATCCCTGTCTCCTGGGGGGCGGGGTGGTAGCTACAATAGATCTGCGTAGGTTGACTTGAGCGAGGTGTCCCCCTCTATGTCTGTACCCTTTAAGGCCTTGTTTCCAAACAGCAGGGCAGCCAGTTTCTTGTCATTCCAAAGTAACGCTATGTAGACATGCCTTTATTATACATATCTACAAATCGAATAGGAGAATACAGCAGACATAAGTGACAGTGAAATTCCTTAAGAGTTGCTCGCTATGTGATGGCTTTGAAATTCGATTCTCTTTGTATGTCTAGGACATAAGGAAAAAAGAAAAAAACAAATAACGACTACCTGTTAGACACAAGTACAGCTATTTGAAAATTGAAATATATAACATCGAATATTCGAAAATCGTTATGTACCTGCCTGCAGTACGAAAAGACACAACTTGTGTGTTTTAAGGATACCCATCTGTGAAATTTTGAAAATCTACAGTCACTGTATAGTGAGGAGTAACTGTGCTAAATTTCATACATTCAGGCAGATTAGTTGCAAACATATTTATATTTTTTATTATTATTATTATTATTATTATTATTATTATTATTATTATTATTATTATTATTATTATTATTATTATTATTATTATTATTATTATTATTATTATTATTATTATTATTATTATTATTATTATTATTATTATTATTATTATTATTATTATTATTATTTTAATATTTGTATAAATGGTTCCCCATGATGCAATTTTGATTTGAAAAACTTGATAATTTTCAGTTATGTCCTGTAACAGAAAGTTAGCAAATTGATGAGATAATTTCTTAATCTTGTTATTAGTTTGGATAAAAATAAATTTTAAAGTTTGAATTTATTATTTTTTCATTTAAATTCTGAAATGTAAACCTTAATATTTAATTACTCAGAAGTTATTCCATTTATGAGAAAATTACCTCATCATTTCTTTTTAATGTTATTGCTAAGCAGGTAAACCAAATGTATGCATAAGTACTGAAAACTGCATCGTGTGGAGCATTTTAAAGAGCAAACAGTGCTAAAAATAAAAACGTGGAAAAACTAAGTTTGAAGTCATAGCAAGAATAATGGAACTGTATGGATTTAAATGGACACGACCACTTACAGGCAACAGATAGATAAAAAGGCCGTAAGGCTGTAAAAAGCATATCAAAATAAACCAGACGATTTACAGTATTTGATAAAACAAAACTCCATTTTTGGCAATTTTGAAATGTAGCCTTTTTTCACAGATGGGTATCCTTAATGAGGTCTTCATTTTGTGTAATAATATTGTGTCTATCTCTTGTGGTTACGACAGTCATTCAGAATGAAGAGAACTTAAGAGAATATTTTCTAGAAAATTCAAGATGTTATATATCTCATGTGTCAAAAATGTCTTCAACATATGGTATTTTAATCAAAATCGCTGGAGCCATTTTTGAGAAAATGAGAATTTTCGAATATTTTTCAAAGTAAATGATAATTTTGGGTGCGAAGGTAGTTTGTTGCATCCTTGGAAGAAAGCTGAGCTTAAATACAATATAAGGTATTTAACTTACCGTTTTGGAGTTCTGCTGTTCTAATTTTACATGGAGTGCAGTACTTTGTAGCGACTGTGAACTTGACACAGAAAGTAATGGATATACTCGTAGTTTTTACGTTATACGAGGTCGCTAATATTGAGTCTTTTTGCTAAACAATCTGCTGATAACTTGCAGTTCTGGTGATGTCTGACTGAGTTAGGCACCTATACATTGTAAGGGGCATTTTGAACATTTACATGCGTTCAAGTGGCAGTTTTAAAAGCACAATTTAAATGGTCACTTAGAAGCGTTTATTGTGCAGTTTATGAACGGGCAAACATTCGTTAAAGGTTACATATGTTGGTGTCTCTGTCATCTACCGCCACGTTCCTTCTCATGTTTCATGGTGTGTGGCGGTGCTGGACAGATGGCGCGGATGCATGGACAGCAGCAGAGACTTCCAGACGCCTGTTTCATTCACTCCCGTAGATCGCAGTATCCTCATATATTGGATTGAACTTCATTCATCTCTAGACTGTTCCAGATTCGTATCAATATTTATGAATATGGGTGTTTTGTGAGTGTCATAAAGCAATATAGCTATATGTAACAGTTATTTTTCACAGAATTAACGGTAACGGCTCCAACAATTCTAGAATTGTAAAACTGCCTAGACTATCATGAATAATTGTAGAGTACGGTAGTTTACCTAGTAGATGTTTGATGCTTTGTGGAAGCCAGCCGAAGTTGCTCCTGATGTAGCCAACTGGAGTCGCTAAACGCACCCTGGAGCCTGGGATTCGCCAATAGATGCAACACTTTCAGGATCAAATGAATCTACGACAGTCTTTATGTCATTTAGATGTTCACTATAGAAATTAACTGCTTCTATCCTTGTTCCCCACCTCGTTAATACACTGCTATCTCTGGTAAGTGCTGCTTGTAGCAGAGCACTCGTGAAGATTTAAAAAAGAAAAACCTTTTTGTTGCTGAAATTATCCTAAGTAATATTCAGGGGACCTCAAAACATATATTTCCGATGAAATCTCGACTACGAATTTTTTAGTGGAATACAATATTTACTGTAGTAACCAGTAGAGAAAGTAAAAGGGGAAAGAATATGTAATTACACAAAAATCGGAGGTGAAGTTGTAAGTAATGTTTGTGCCGCCACGTGGTTCTTGCTGATGAGCGCAAGATGGTAGGCTGGATGTCCAATAGTACTCGTGCTGGTGCAACACTGCGACCTATCATTGCCTTCATCAAAAGCAGGTATTCATTTTTCAAATGTGTTTCAGGGGAAGTGATCGGCCAAGCTGAAGATGCCCATACCACATTCATCCAGCTCATCCAACCGGGCTCAAATATTGTACAAATCACAAGGTATAAAGTAAATAAAATAAATAGGTATGTAAAACTTTGTGTTTTGTTTACTACCTAATGCCTTCCAATCACATGGTTCCTTCTTCTTGTATACAAAGAGATTAACTCCAATATCGGCAATAAGGAGTGCAGATGTGTACCTATTTAACTCAGGAGTTTAACTATATCACCTTGTGGTTATCACAATGAACCTGAGATATCACGTCCCCCCCCCCCCCTACCCCTCTTGCTCTGACGTTTTACAACCTGCTTCTAAACTAACTTGTCCTTTCTTTCACGGCACAATAAATATTACGTGAAAAAGCCTCACACGTGTCAAACATAGGAATTATGATACTTTCAGTAATATCATTAATGAATTCTGTTTATTGGAGACTCAAGATACGTATAGTATTGTAGCAGTGCCTGCCAACTGCCAACTGGCTTGTAGACATCGCACCAAGAAGATACCCACCCACTCCAAAGCGTGATTCTGCGTTCAAGGACAAAGTCATTCTCCTGAGTTAACGACAGTACACTTCTTTCTTGCACACATTTATAGAAGAACATCTTGCAAGGTGCAGACTGTGGGCCCCGGTGACCTTCTCTTCAGAGAACGTGCAGCAGAGCAGCAGAGCTGGCCAACTGGCACTCACTGAGTGCAGACTGCTCACGCCTTGCACCAAGAACTGTAAGTAAAAACATGAAGATCGTTCAAAGTGTGTCACGAGATGGTCAGGCCTCAACTAAACAGTACCGCCACAAAAAACAAAAGTCTGACGTGTTGCACTCACATGACGTTCTCTACTCAGTCTTGTACTAACCATTCTTACAAACTCTTATTCCTGTATCTTCTTCGTGTTAGTTGAGATAAACATTTCCAAAAATTATCTTATTGCTTATTTCATTGTAGGTACAAGGGGAATATTGGAATACAGTAGGCTTTGAGCGATAGTCAAATGTTTTAAAGTTTTCAAATTCCGTTCTCTTTGCACGACTAAGATACAAAAAAATGAATAACGATCTTCCTTTTGACGAAAGTTTAAGTACTCCAAAACTCATATAAATAACAAGCAATATGGTCCACTCCACAGAAAAAAACTAATTTGGACATAATTTGTGCGTTTTAACATATAAACAAAAAATGGGAACTACCAAACATTCTAACAGTAATTCCTGAGTATCCTTGAAAAACGGCAGTTGCAATCTTCAGGTTGATTACAGGACATGATTGTCTGGCAAAACATTTGAACAGAATTGGGATATATTCTTTACCACTCTGTCCTCTATGTGATCTGCAAGAGGAAATGGACCAAGACCACCTTCAAATATGCCCGGCCACTTCTAGTGCCCCATCCACCAGTGAGAGCAAGAGGATTAATGACTTCATTGTCAGAAATCCAACATTAGCTAACAATATTTTTTTTTTGTGTCGTAAGATCTGGTCTAACTCTTACGGTTTAAGAGTTATTCAAAAGTCACCAAGAGTAAAGAGGACTACAGAAAACAGAAAATATACATTTCATTTGTCATAAAAATATCTTAATCATAATTATGGCATTTTAATCAAAATCTTTAGAGTCATTTTCGAGAAAATCAAAATTTTCGAAGCATCTTCCATGTAAAAAGTAGTTTAGGTTGGAGCAATTTTTTGTAAAATCTTCGTGTCGCATCCTTGAAAGTTACTAAACCTAAATATCATCTTTGTTTTTTACGGGGCTCTAATGATCTAGCTGTCGACGGGCCCTTAAACCCTACTCACTCACTTGTTTTTTTAAGTCCGGGTGGTTTTTAAGTGTGCTTAAAAACGACAGCAGATTTACTGGCGTATAAAAGAATTCCTGCGGGACGAAATTCCAGCACACCGGCGACGCTGATGTGATCCTGACAATTGACAACATCGTTAAACAACAAAATAAAAAAGCGGTTTTTCGTTGATGAGTTATGCTATCCACAGACGGACGTGCGCGCGCGAGGACCTTTTTCTAAAAATGCTAACTTGCCTGAATGATATGTTACCTAAATTATGATTGGACGAAGAGTGCGCGAAAGCTGAATAAGATGAAAGGTTATCACTTCTCATTGATTTCTGTGTTGTTCAATATCTTTCAAGAATGCGATATAAACGGAGCTACTTTATGTGGAACATTTTTTAAAAATTTAGATTTTATCAAAAATGGCTAACAATTTTTTTAAAATACCATATGTTTAAGATAATTTAATGACAATTTGCTGGGATTATCTTCAGAACTCTTCTTTATTCTAGAAGACTTGTATAACTGGTAAACTGAAGAGACAAAATATTACTACACAATAATATAGATACCGTTAACACATACAACTTAAGTCAATTACATTTATTTTTCTTTTGGTGAAGTGAACCACTTCGGAGATATTCCTTGTTATTGGTTTCAATTTTCTAATATTTATACTTTCCTCAAATGGGAAGTCGCTATTCACAGTTTATCCTTCATGCATATAAAGAGCACGAAATGTCGAAGTATATAACGATCCGCTTTAAAACATTTGACCATCACTTAATTTCTCCTATATTCCCCTTGCACCTACAAAAAATTAGTAATTAGTAATATTTTTGTATTAATATAATAGATAAAAGAATAAGTGTTTGTACAAGAGTAGAGAAAGTAATGTGAGTGTAACACATCAGACTTTTTGTAAAGTTTTATATATCTTTAAACATTAATAACTCAAAAACCATATACAAAAGAAAAAAAGTATGTCAGATACAGTTGTTTATGCTTTGAGAATATATTGGTAAATTTCAGAAAAATTGAATAGAAACCGCATGGTGTGGAGCGTGTTAAAAAGTACAAGGTTAGTTTGGCTCCGTGAAGAATAGGGCACTGCAATTTTTCGCATGGTTACCTATTTAAAAGGGATCCTGCCCCTCTATGTCCGCTGTGTGACAATCTTTTGTCAGTCCGTCACGTGCTGCTAGAGTGTTCATCTCTAGTGCAGCTTCGAGATTCTCTGCAGCTGCCTGTCAGACTTGCAGAGGTCTTAGCGGACGACAAAACAGCGGTTCATAGAGTTTTTAAGTTTTTAGCGGAGTGTAATATCAATTTGAGAATTTAAAATTTTAGATATTTTTTTTATGCTTTTTGACGTATTTATCACCTTGTTTCATATCTGGCTATTGCCACTGTTTTTACATTTATGTGTATATTTTCTGTGTTGCTAGTAATTTTATTTTTGATTCAAATTTATATCTGGCTATTGCCATGAAGTTTTAAGGGCGCTGATGACCTCGAAGTTGAGCGCCCTTAAACCCACAAACCACTACCAATTAAAAAGTAGATATGCCGAAAAAAGCAATGTCCAAAAGCCTCAAATTTCAAAATAAAAAAAAAAGAATTATTCTGTACTTTAACCCACGTTGTATAAATGTAGGTATTAATATAAAAATTGAAAATATATTTTGAGTTTCTGGCTCCTAGGCATTTTAACGTATGCAATACGAATACCAGTTTTTGAGAGACTTATACAAAATTTGAGTATAGCATCCCCTTAAGACCTATGTATTTAAAATGATTTACACTTTGTGTGCAATTCACTGCTGGAGTCAATTTGCAGAAAGTAAGTTTTAATTTTAAACAGTAACCAATTGAAGATTAATAAATAAGTACTGCTGGCTGGTCTCTACCAGTAATAAGTGAAATGTAACAAGTTAGAAATAATTGTTTTTGAATACAAAATTGAGCAATATCGCCTTATCGTCCTCTAGCATTTTAACATTGTTGCAAGAATGTTAACTGGTAATGGAAATAAAAATATCCAGAAAGTACTTATAGATCACTTTTGAAATCAAACTAATTCAATGTTGTATAATATGTTAATATAAATGTTTGTGGATTCATTAATAATTTTATTGTGAAATAACTATACATTATAAAACGCAATGTTTAAAAAACGCGCGCTGTCTTGTTTTAACTTGACACCATCGTTGACGCCAGATGGGAGCACCAGCTCAGAGTCTGGTATAGATGGCGCAAGTGAACTTTACAGACCATGCGATCAATCGGACGCATATGTCTTCTGCCACACGTGAATTGAGCACCATCTGTGACTGGGCAATAAAATTATTCAGAGAAACGTGAGCCGCTTTCCAACCAAATAATATTTATACGAGTTATAAAAACTTTGAGGTTATGGCACACTGTAGGAGTGGAAGTAAGCCATTTTATCTTAAAGGCTGGCACATAACCTTGTATGTGTTAATAACATCAGGTACCTATGCATTAAATAACTTCGTTACAGTTAAAACCGTCTAAAACAGAACGTTCAGTACTGAGATTTCACTGGAAATGTTTTGAGGTCCCTTGGAATTTTAATTCAGTATTTGCCAAGGATGCAACACGAATATTTTCAAGAAGGTCCGCCACCCCAAACAACCCTTTTTCAAAAAGTTTCAATTTCTGAGAAATGACTCTAACGATGTTGATTAAAATACCGCATGTTTATATATTTTATGGCAAATGAATTGTGAACAGCCCTGTAGTGCACATTCCGGGTGACTTTTACATAACTCCTAAACTGTAACAAAAAGTTCGAAAACTTGTTCATGCAAAGCGTAGTTTAGAGTGAGTGGGGGATGTTCTAGAACATTTTCGTGTTGCACCCTTGGAAGGTACTCAACAAAGGTTGAAATTTTATGAAGAAAAAGTTCGAACCTTTTCGAGAAAATAAAAATTTTCCATATAAAGAGTAGTTTAGGGTAGAGAAATTTTCTTCAAAATGTTCGTGTCGCATTCTTAAGAGACGTTAAAGCTAAATGCCAACTTTGGTTTTTAAGTGTTTCCTTTTTTAGTTATGCTGTTCACAGACACACACGTTTTTCTAACACAAATTGTTAAAACATGACTGTATTTCCGGTGTCATCTCTGTATCGAATTTTTGGGTAGAATACAATACTACCCACACTTATCTACTGTAAGTAATAGAGAAAGTAATTAAGGTTGGAGAAATGGGTTAACTTACAAAGAGATATAAAGGGCAAACATTGTTAAAATTAAAGCCAGATAAGGATATTAAGGATATTGGTAACCAAGGAAGATGGAGTAGATTCTATGGTATTTTGGTATAGTGTGTCTGGTAGCGAGATAGTGACAGTGTTAAAGTTTACTAGGATCAATAGAATAGTAACTTGCAAGAGTGTATTGTTACACGTATATTCAGTTACCTTATTTATTAGATAATAATTCAATTAATGTGTAATATTATCAGACTGAGCTTTAATAACATGGATATCGCACTTATCTATTTTGTATTTTGAAGAAATGCGTTTATCTTATCATCTTCACAGTTGTATTATGACGTAGGAGTAGTAGAAGTAGGACAGACGCAGATCTTCTGTGTGTGCCCCCGGGAGGCAAGGGTGAGGCGAGGGGTGACACAGGGAGGCCAACCCCAGGAGAGTAGACACAGCAGAGGGTAGGGCTGCACTGGGAGCCCGGCTTTCGTATCAAGGGACGGAGTTACTCAGAACATTTCATCCCGTACTCTTAACTGACACGTTCTATCCTGAACCCCTCCGAAGGAGTGTCGCCTTGCCGTGGCGGAGGGGCTCAGTACCCGACCCAGACGGCCTACTTAGTGTCTTTTGGCCACTGGTAGGCAAGAGGTGAGGGGAAGCTAAGAACATTCCAAACGGGTAGATGAGGCTCGGTAGTCTTGGTCGACAACTCATCTAGGAGAAGAGGACTCCGAAATCAAACTCCCCCAGGGGCCCCTACTACGGTAGGTACGGGTTTGGCGTACCCGGGGCCCCGAGCCATACTCTCGACTGGGTTCCTCCAAGAGGTGAGAGGGCACATGCCAAACGCCCAATCAACTTTGGTCCACTTTTGTGTTTGACCTCCCACCTGTTACCTCCCTGTACACAGTCTGATGGATAACCTACGCGCGGGTGACGCAAGGGGTGACTGGGTAATAGCGTAAGTCCCAGCCCCTGGTTATCATGTAGGATCTGTGTGCGTATCCGCTGATAAAGGTCAGTCCCGGGGAGGGGCCATTGCATGAGCTGATGCACTCCTGAAGGCGATTGGGTCCCTCTGTCTATACATTGGGAGGTGAGACCCTAGGGTGAGCAAGGTCCAGGCCAGGACTCTCACCTAAGCCGGGGTGGCGCCCAGGATGTGAGCATGCCATCGGAGACATTTGCAATGGTGGAGGATTAAAGCGCCATGAGTTCACAAAAAACTCAAAATAAACAAAAATACCAGAAGTCAAGTGTAAAGGAAGTAGTTGAGTCCTGTGGTCCTCGCTACTTAGTCATTTCGAGAACTGAGGAAGGAAAAAAGTTTCTTTCGGTGAGTCCATTTGTAATCCAGAAGGGCCTGGATAAGATAGCTGGTCCAGTGAAGTCATGCACTAGATCGCGTAATGGCACGCTTCTAGTAGAAGCGCATTCAGCAGAACAGGCAGCTAAAATACAGAAAGCAAACCTGTTGGCCAGCTATCCAATACGTGTTGACCTTCATAAGACGTTGAACTCGTCACGCGGTGTCGTCAATACCCGCGCATTAGACGGACTCAGTGTTGAAGAGATTAAGGAAAACCTAGAAGATCAAGGTGTTACCTGTGTGTATCGGGTTCATCGCAAAGAAAGCGGTGAATTGAAGCCTACTCGTACCCTGTTCCTGACCTTTGATCGGGTAGATCTCCCTCAAAGGATTAGGGCAGGATACGAAGCTATAGAAGTAAGGCCATACATCCCGAACCCAATCCGGTGCTTTAAGTGTAACCATTTTGGACACACAAGTGAAATATGTAACAGAACAGCTTCTTGCGTCAACTGCGGAGGCGTCCTTCACGACGCTCCATGTTCATTGCCTCCCAGTTGTGTGAACTGCAGCGGCGAACATCCAGCCAATTCGCGAGAGTGCCCCCGGTTTATAGAGGAAAGGGCGATCCAGGAAATCCGAGTCAAAGAGAAGGTGTCCTTCTCAGAAGCTCGGAAACTCCTACGTATCCGACAGCCCCCCCTTCCAAAGTCCGGTACCTATCGCTCTGTTGTAGCTAGGCCGGCAGAGAAGCGGGAAATCGCTACACAAACCAGCGATCAAACCGGGGCGACAATTTCACAAAAAATTATCGTAGCAAGAACAGTTCCAAAGCCTTCAACATCTACAGGTAAATCTACGTCTCCTACCAAGTCCGTAAAGGAAAAGAACACATCTACAAGGTCACCGTCTAAATTGCCAGTCTACAACAATGGCAAGAATGAGCCCGTTGTTTATGTTACATCACCGAAGAAATTTAAGAAACAATATGTAAGAACTGACTTCCTCAAAGAAGAAAACGTGTCTGTTCCCACTCAACCAAAGGGAAAGAAGAGCCAGCGTTCATCCCCCCGAAGATCCTCTTCTGAGGATTCTTCCGGGATGGACACAGACCGGCAGCTTTCATCTTCGCCGGTATCCACGAGCAATCGGTTCGAGGCTCTCGAACCGAAATTTGCTATGGGGATACGCACCTCCTCGGTAGAGGAGATGCAAGAAGATCCTGCCTATACTGGGAGAAACCCAGTGAAAAAGAGGCAGGATAAATGTGAAAAGAGTGTGAGCCCAAAAGATCACAAAAGGGCTAAATTGAACCGACCACCGCCTACTACAAGGTAATACACTGTTACCTTGCAATATTTATCCCACACAGATACTAATATGGCTATCTTACATTGGAACATACGTGGCATTCGAACTCAAAGGCCAGAACTTGAGCTCTTGCTCAAAGAAAACGAACCTCTGGTCGCATGTTTGCAAGAGACTAAGCTGCGTCCTCAAGACGCTTTCCATCTAAGGCGATACACCCCAGTACGGTGTGATGTTACACCAGAAGAGGGTGTTCCGGCACATGGCGGCGCTATGATACTTGTGAGAGAGGACATTTATATGCAATCTGTACCAATACAGTCTGATATCCAATCAGTTGCAATAAGGATTGTACTGCCAGACATCCATTTCACCATCTGTAATATATATTTGCCTCCGTCCCATGACCTCTCGCACATTGATTTAGAAGATCTAGTTTCCCAGTTGCCAACACCGTTTCTGTTGGTGGGAGACTTCAATGCGCACCACCCACTTTGGGGTTCAAGTCGCGCTTGTGCGAGAGGTAAACTCATTTCCGATTTCTTGGACAGTCACAACCTAGCTCTCCTCAACACTGGAGAGCCTACATTCATTTCGGACTCCCACAGCACCTTCTCACACCTTGATCTTGCAGTTTGTTCACCTCAGTTGGCAGTCTCCTTACAATGGAATGTCATCTCTGATTTACACTCTAGTGACCACTTCCCATGTCTTATTAGTCTCTTGACGAAACATACATTTTCCACTAGTATGCCCAGATGGCGTTTGGACCATGCCAACTGGAACCTTTACACCCAGTTGGCTGTCTTTACCTACAACGAGCATGACTCAGTAAATAATTTGGCGCAGCATCTCACGGAGACGATTCTCTCTGCTGCTGAACAATCGATTCCGCGGTCGACTACACACCCCCGTCGATTTCCCGTTCCCTGGTGGACGGAAGAATGTCGGAATGCCATTCGTGCTCGAAGGCGTGCACTTAGGGTTTTCCAACGTCACCCTACTTTGGAAAACCTAATCGAGTACAAGAAAATGCGCGCCAGGTCCAGACAAGTCATTAAGGATAGCAAAAAGTCATCATGGAGCAAATTTGTAGCTTCATTTAACCGACACACACCTTCCTCGGTTGTGTGGGATAGATTAAGGCGTGTTGCAGCTAAAACGACCCAATTACCAATAGCGGGACTAAAAACAGCCACAGGAGCTGTTGTTGATTCATTTGAAGTGGCCAATACCTTTGGCAGTGCTTTCGCACAAGTGTCTAGCTCGGAAAATTACTCCCCTGAGTTCCTTCCATTTAAAACTCAGGTGGAATCTCAAGGCTTCTCGTTTCGTTCTAGAAACGTAGAAGATTACAATCGCCTTTTCACCATGGCAGAGCTGGAGTATTCCCTGAAATCTTCGCGATGTTCAGCACCAGGACCGGACGGTATTCATGTACAAATGTTACAACGGCTCTCTCCTGAAGGTAAGGCATTCCTGCTCGAGGTCTATAATCGTGTTTGGGTTGACAGTATACTCCCAGAAAATTGGCGGGAGGCCACCGTTATTCCCATCTTGAAGGCTGGGAAGGACCGTCATCTTCCCTCCAGCTATCGTCCTATTTCCCTCACCAGTTGCGTTTGCAAGGTGATGGAACGCATGATCAATGGACGATTGGTATGGTGGTTAGAAAGTCGTAACCTACTGACTAACATCCAGTGTGGTTTTCGACGACGCCGATCAACTGTTGACCATCTTGTGTCAATATCGACACAGATAATGGACGGGTTTATGAAGAACTGTCAAACCGTTGGCATATTTTTCGATCTTGAGAAGGCTTATGATACGTGCTGGCGAGCAGGGATTCTACGTTCCCTGTATGCCTGGAACATACGTGGACGCCTACCACTTTTCATTCAGGAGTTTATGAAGGACCGCTTTTTCCGAGTAAGGGTCGGCTCGGTTTTTTCTAATTCTTTTGTTCAGGAGGAGGGAGTACCTCAGGGTTCGGTGCTAAGTGTCACGCTCTTTGCTATAGCAATTAACTCCATCTGGAAATGTGTTCCACCTGGAGTTTCGTCATGCCTATTCGTAGACGACTTCGCTGTCTATTGCACTTCTCAGCGCACGGCGTTCTTACAACGGCGCCTGCAGCAATGTTTGGACAACCTTAGAGAATGGAGCATGAAAAACGGCTTCCGTTTCTCAACTGAGAAGTCAATCTGCGTTAATTTCTGGCGCCGTAGGAGACGATTACCACCTTCGCTCCGATTTGGTCCAGATGAACTTCCCTTCGCAGAAGAGACGCGCTTCCTGGGTTTAATCTTGGACAGGAAGCTTAGTTGGTCGTCGCATATTGCACAGCTAAGAGCGAGATGTGACCGTTCCCTAAATATTATGCGAGTACTGAATGGCAAATCGTGGGGAGCGGATCGGACAATTTTGTTGCGAATATACCGCGCATTGGTCCGATCCAAGCTAGACTATGGGTGTATTGTTTATTCGTCAGCACGACCATCTGTGCTGAGAAGATTAGACGTGGTCCATAATAGGGGCATCCGCATTGCAACAGGAGCTTTTCCAACAAGCCCAGTGGTGAGCCTTTACGCCGAGTCCGCAGAACCTCCTCTGCAATATCGGCGTGAGATTCTCTTGGCAAATTATGGTTGTGCGCTTGGATGTATGCCTAAGCACCCAACGTTCGCTTCTTTTTTCACCACCACGCTAAGAGAACGATATAGAAATAGCACCCTTAATCCAAAGCCTGCGGGGTTCCGTTTCCAAGAGCTCCTAGTGAAGCTTGGAGTGGAACTGCCTGTGATGTTCGCCAAGAGCGAAAGACTTTACCCCCCTTGGCTATCTGGTACGCCCCATGTAGATCTTGGGATGACCATACACCAGAAGTCCACGATGCCTATTTCAAGTATCCGCACGTGTTTCTTAGAATTTTTGTCAGGCTACTCTGACCGTAAATATATTTACACCGATGGATCAAAGAACACCAACGGTGTTGGATGTGCTTATGTTTATGGAACCGAACCATATACATTCGGTTTTCCAAATAGCACTTCCATTTTTACTGCAGAGCTTTATGCAATTTATCGAGCCGTTTTGTATGTTCGCCGTCGTAAATTAGGTGACTGCCTGATTTTGAGCGATTCCCTTAGTGCACTGCAGAGCCTTTGTCAGTTGTACAACCCCCACCCTATTGTACAACGTATCCAGGATGCCCTCCATGTTTTACACGCTTCTGGTGTTGATGTGGTGTGTGCATGGATTCCTGGTCACGTAGGTTTGCCTGGGAATGAAATGGCAGATTTAGCAGCAAAGACGGCAACTACAGAACCCAGAATTATCATCTCACGTGTTACTTCGGAAGACTTTAGGCTTGAAGTGCGGAGAGCGGTGCTGTCGTGCTGGCACGACGAGTGGTCAACTCTCCGCGGTAATAAGCTTAGAGAAGTGAAAGAACTTCCGATAAACTGGGTAACTTCCTGTCGCACATCTCGTCGCGAGGAGGTTAGTTTGGCTCGATTAAGAATAGGGCACTGCAATTTTTCGCACGGTTACCTATTTAAAAGGGACCCTGCGCCTCTATGTCCGCTGTGTGACAACGTTTTGTCGGTTCGCCACGTGCTCCTAGAGTGTTACTCTCTAGCGCACCTTCGGGATTCTCTGCAGCTGCCTGCCAGGCTTGCAGAGGTCCTAGCGGACGACAAAACAGCGGTTGATACAGTTTTTAATTTTTTAGCGCAGTGCAATATAAATTTGAGGATTTAAAATTTTTAATTATCTGTTTGTGATTTTGGACATATTTATCACCTTGTTTTATATCTGGCTATTGCCACTGCTTTTTACCTTTGTATATTTTTCTTGTTGCTAGTATTTTTATTTTTTGAGTGAAATTTATATCTGGCTATTGCCATGAGTCTGTTAAGGGCGCTAATGACCTAGAAGTTGAGCGCCCTTAAACCAAATCCTATCCTATCCTATCTATCCTGAAATAGACCAAACGGATGAAATTATGAATGAAATGAATAGTGAAGCGAAAATGGAGAGAAAGGAAATTCGGGGGACCCGGCAAAAGCCTCGTAAAAGTGCATGGCTGCGGGGACCGAACCCACGACCTCCCGAATAGAAGTCTCACACGCTACCTCACTCGGTTGTATTATCAAAACACATTTCAATGTTGTTTTCCTGTGTTCGCATTTACAGTAGTCAGATCTACTGCTGTGGCCTCACATTTGTCACTGAGCAGATGGTCTTGGGCTTTCTGCGTTGTTGCCTATGTACAAATTTCTGTCTGTTATTTTAGTTCCATATTCAATTACTATAGTTATATTGATTCACTAACATTGTGCGTGATGCTGAACTTAAACACCAAGTTTGATGTTTAACCGGCCTTTCATTTTTACTTCCTCTGCTACATACAGGGTGGAACGGAAGTCGTTACATTAATTTAAACCAGTGATAGATCTCGATATTTGGAACACATTTTGTATCTTACGTTTTTGTCTCTGACCATTTCCTACGGACATATTTTAGTTTTGTCGAAAACAAGCTGGCAACGCTGCAGATTGTGTGGGTGTCACTTTCACTAGCTCAGTACATAAACAAACTTCCTAACAAGTGCGTCTTGAGAACATAAACAAATACCCTGCCTTGTCCTTCTGTGTTTCCTGTGCGAGTATAGGCCAATCACAAGCGTTAGGTCCCAAAACATTATACGAAAAGTGAAGGTGCCCGATCTGTTTACATGCACAAACCAGGTCAATTCCCTGGCCAACCTCAACGCAACGTTGTCGACTTACTTCACGTCTGAAAGAGCTGCTTGGAGTATTCCTTCACGTCTTTTAAGTGATTAATTATTTCGAAACCCTGTGTAATGTCGCATAATTACTACCAAAGCTATGTCAGAAATAAGTTACTCTACACACCTTACAAGCAACAAACTGTTACCTTCGCACATTCTTATGGAATTACACATACAATTTGGATTAAGAATGAGACAGCAGGCGGGGATACAGCAATATGCAACCCCTTCCTGCACTTCTTCGTCAACTGGGAAAAGCGCTTCACTCGCCATGGTGCCAACCCTTACCTTACACTACGTATCTGTCAGCCAAAGCGGCGGTGGCATTGATAACAGTCATACCACCAGATTAAACCACTTACCGCCTACTACTTCAGCAGAGAGGGCACGTGCAATTTTGTGATTTGTACGTAAGCTGGCGGGTATAATACATTTTTCGGCGGTTGCCAAAGGGTGATAAAGTTCAAGTATTCTAAAGTTGCAGTTGAAGTTAGAAAGTTATATTCTATTTAGATATCGTCGGCAGTTCTCTACAAATCTGGAAATTTGCAAATAAAGCCAAATATTTGTTAATTCTTCGTTTGGTTCCATTCCTACCACAACTCACGCATACCCTGTAGATTAGGACCTCTTGCTAGAGCTAGTCAGATTGCGGGAGACCAAATACAGGATAGGAGATATCCTGGTGACGAGATCTTACAGATCTTAAAGACGACGTCTTAGACCCAGGGGAGAGGAGTGTACGTGCCACAACTCACGCATACCCTGCAGATTAGAGCCTCTTGCTAGAGCTAGTCAGATACAAACACAGGATAGCAGATATCCTGGCGACGAGATCTTATAGATCTTAAAGACGACGTCGAATTCGACTTAGGGGAGAGGAATATGCGTCAGAATTTTGGTTTTGGTTACAATTACTTCTTATAGTTAATGTTCTGTGATGGCACAGCTATAGATTTGAATTCCCATATTAAATTAATTCCTGGCGGGGGAGAGTGGGGGTATTTACTCGCGCGTATTTACTTTCCTTCCCGTTCAACTTTCTAGATAGTCACGTGACTCCCATCTACGCTAATCATGTGACTACACTTGGGCTTTCTTCGCCGCAGGGATGCGGTGTAGTCTGTAACGTTATGTGAATCTATGGCGACGAAGTAGTATCCGTAGTATCATAATAGAGTGTTCTGTGATCATAAGCTCCCGCAGGAGTGGAGTACTGCAACGTAGTTACTACTACTACCAATAGATGGAACTAACACTAACGTGGGAGTGGGGCGGAAAGCCGGCTGACAATATGCCGCTGTGCGGGTTGTTTAATTTTTAGAATTTCACTTGTGTGATTAAAATAAAAATATGGGAGAAAGTTCCTTAGCTGTTAAGGAATATGTTATAAAGGCTCGGAATTTGTACTTTCGGAAAGAATATGTTAGATGTGTGTGTATCCTACAGGATTTGAAAGAGAGGTTAAGCGAAGGTTATGTTAAGAAAGCTTTGAGCGAAATATTTGAGTGTGACCAGAACGTGTTCTACCTAGCCGTAGAAAATAATATTCTTATAAGTAACGCATTAGTAAGTATATTAACATTTTAATATGATAACAAATAACTTATATTTTTATCCATGTAAGTTTCCAAGAGCCTCAGATAAAATGGGGAAGAGGCAAATGAGGATTGTGGTATTTGAATCTGAATAAGTGTATAGTTAATATTACGGATAATGTAGCGTATTTATCAAAACACTTCAAATTAATTTTCCCGCACTATTGTTTTATTGCACCAGTATTGATAATAAAACTTCAGGAACAGTAATTGACACACAATAGTACTGATGTTATTTATCAAGGTACACAACATTTCGCAACGTAAGTTTTTGTGACGAAAGTTGGACTTTGGTAAATATGCTACATTGCCCTTTATTATTATTATTATTTTAAGATTTATAACTGGTATTAGAAGTAGTGATTATGTCCTTCCACAATGATTATGTGAATGTAAAACCAACATACATAACCATAGTACATTATGTAGAGGGTTTAATTTTCATAGCTTCAAAGAGAGAGTTCTCCAATTGAAGTAACATAGTGTTTTGCAGGTTTTAATGGCACAGATATTTTTACTTAACAGACTGTGATATCTGAAGGGAAGCTTGACAACCAGAAATGGTATGAAGTAATGGAAGATATGTTACAAGAGTTGGATATATTGGAAGGTGTGAGGGTTGCATATCACGTGCCCTTGTCAATACATGTGAACGTTGCTTTCAACACGTTGTGGTGGGGCTGGGCCATGCCAGACGCTCTCCGGCAAGACAAATCACACACCACGAGTTGCATACAGACTGCAGTACATGTCTGCTACCGAGGTAAATCAAGTCAGTTATTAATTTAACATTATTTTATTTATGTGTTAATATTTTGGCAAAGCTGTTATACTTGGAGATACAGTAAAGGAAGTAAAATAAATTAAATAGAATGTACTAAATACTTTGTTACACCAGGAAGGAGTGGCTGTGTTTGTCTTTTTAAGTGGTATTATCTTAAATGGACATTACTGGATAATAGCAGCTATTGTGACTATTTTGCCACTACAGAGCATGCTGAGTGGGTGCTGCCAATCTAAAGGAAAATACAGAGCTGTTAGATTTGTTCTTTTATTTTTATTTCCACTGAAATTTGTGATTTATGTTTAGCTGTATTGATGTTTTTGCAGTGGCAGCCGTGGTCATTCTTCAGCTATGTTTAGTAACTGAAGGCCCTTGGTCACTCCAGTACAGTAAACATAGTTGGCACCTTTTCTTTGTGTTATGTTGGCATTTATGACCTTTGTTAGCTATTTATGTTCATATGTTGGCAGTTGTAAATGACTGCCAGAAGGCAAGAAGAAGATGGAGCTTGCCATCTGTTGGAATAAATGAGAACTAGGGGTGGAGAAATCAGAAGTGAGCCTGGGCCCCAAGTGTACTAGCTTTCCTAATGTTTGTTCCCTAAAGCTTAGTTTGGCCACAATAAGTGTTTAAAAACCATAATATTGCAACATGCATGTATCACGACAATTCTGCTATTAGATAACACAGCAAGATGGAAGACAACTGCCATTCTGTATTTGGACGTAAAGGGCAATATATTTGATTAAGGTAGAACACATCTTCTGCTCGTCCTCCATGGTCTTGGTGTAACATGGGGGCTGCTTCCATTGTTATCGATGGGCTGGCATTCACTGTGATGGCGTATGAACTTGAATTTGTCTCTGGTCAGGTTTCTTGGATACTTTGTATAATGTGCTTTATTTAAACGCTTTGTTTCTTCCTTCCTATTGAAGTTATCTTTATGTTTGAAAATCTCAATGGCTTCACGACTTCCACTTTAGCGCAGCCCATGCATCAGCCGAACCAATAAACAAAGACTAGACCATCAACCACCCACACATGCTAAACGTATAAAATCTGTGAAACTAAACAGCTCCATATCAGTCGTCGCTGAGACTAGCAAAGTACTACAGTCACACCACTGAGGATGTTTGACGCAGCCTCGAATGAAATGTCTAGAAGGAGATTTCCCACTAGACCACAGCGCACAAGCCCGGGTAATCATTTTCAATTTTATAACACCGGCTGTGAAAGCTTATGCAATTTGAATTGCTCTTTACTCATTATTGAGAGATGCTTGATTATATAGACCTGATCCTGCAGAAACACAGGAGACGGCAGCCTAGGGTGGGGTCAGTATTCTCCTTACAAGGTGCAACAGGAAACTGTAAGGTTCACAACCAAATAGATTGTTCAGCTGTTTCATAAACAGACTGTCCTTTAGATGGTAATTGTTATTTTATGCCAACTGGGGAGTTACCTAGAACTGCCATACAGATATCTTTGAAACAAAAGTAGGATGTGAAAAAGACTTATAGACAAGTAGATGACATAAGCAATTCAGACATGTAAACAAATGATTTTCAACATAAAGTTAAGCTTTTTTATATTTGAAAGCCACTGGTGACTATTCACCAACATTTATTGGGATATGTGGAGTAAACAAAGATAAGAAGGTACTTTAAGCGTTAGAAATCAACTTCCCATACACAATGCAGAAATGGCAGTTCTTAACTTGCACAACATCTGATGTCACTTTAATGGTTGAGGTTTAAAAACACAAACTTATGAAGAAAATGAAAGTGTTTGCCCAGAAATTGTTTCAAATAATGCAATATGGACTTAGTTACATCCTTCAGACATTCTGGGGGTTGTGAGAGAGCGATGTGACAGCCAAAACATAAAAATATGGTGCTCTCTAAAAAGCGGTTACATTTACTGCTATTGCTCTCTTCAATATTAATGCATTGTCTGGCAAAACATTTAAACAGAATTGGGATATATTCTTCACCACTCTGTACTCTATGTGATCTGCAAGAGGAAATGGATTGAGACCACCTTCAAATATGCCCGGCCACTTCTAGTGACCCATTCATCAGTGAAAGATATTGGAGAGCAAGAGGATTAATGACTTCATTGTCAGAAATCCAGCATTAGCTAACAACAACAACATCCATGGAGTAAAAACAAAATATGACTCTTAAATTACAAGTTAAATTTGACATTCATGTGGAAATAAGAAGAACTGCATATTTTGATTTTCCATCATTGATTCCCCATTATAAACTAACTTTGGAAAATCAAAACATCTAACAACAAACACTTTTTAAATGGTTAATGCTATGGGAAAAAAATTATTTGGCACTAACTATATTTTAATAAGCTCTGCATATTTATGAAGTAAACTTTTGTATATCCCTTATAGTTAAAGGAAAATTCATTTGGAATGAATAGAAATTCTCAGGCTATTCAGAGAAATTAAGAATTTACATTTCATTTGGCATGCCACTTCCTCAAACATACAATAACTAATATATTTAAATGAGGCCTCAGGGGTCTCCATCTAGGGGATATGTGAATAGCGACCACAAGGTACCCAAGCTGAGCAGAACATTACTTCTACTTACTGGTGTCTAGGGGATATGTGGATAGTGACCACAAGGTACCCAAACTGAGTATAACATTACTTCCACTTACTGGTGTCTAGGGGATATGTGAATAGTGACCACAAGGTACCCAAGCTGAGCAGAACATTACTTCTACTTACTGGTGTCTAGGGGATATGTGGATAGTGACCACAAGGTACCCAAGCTGAGCAGAACATTACTTCCACTTACTGGTGTCTAGGGGATATGAGGATAGTGACCACAAGGTACCCAAGCTAAGCAGAACATTACTTCCACTTACTGGTGTCTAGGGGATATGTGAATAGTGACCACAAGGTACCCAAGCTGAGCAGAACATTACTTCCACTTACTGGTGTCTAGGGGATATGTGAATAGTGACCACAAGGTACCCAAGCTGAGCAGAACATTACTTCCACTTACTGGTGTCTAGGGGATATGTGGATAGCACCACAAGGTACCCAAGCTGAGCAGAACATTACTTCCACTTACTGGTGTCTAGGGGATATGTGAATAGCGACCACAAGGTACCCAAGCTGAGCAGAACATTACTTCTACTTACTGGTGTCTAGGGGATATGTGGATAGTGACCACAAGGTACCCAAGCTGAGCAGAACATTACTTCCACTTACTGGTGTCTAGGGGATATGTGGATAGTGACCACAAGGTACCCAAGCTGAGCAGAACATTACTTCTACTTACTGGTGTCTAGGGGATATGTGGATAGTGACCACAAGGTACCCAAGCTGAGCAGAACATTACTTCCACTTACTGGTGTCTAGGGGATATGTGGATAGTGACCACAAGGTACCCAAGCTGAGTAGAACATTACTTCCACTTACTGGTGTCTAGGGGATATGTGGATAGCGACCACAAGGTACCCAAGCTGAGTAGAACATTACTGCCACTTACTGGTGTCTAGGGGATATGTGGATAGTGACCACAAGGTACCCAAACTGAGTATAACATTACTTCCACTTACTGGTGTCTAGGGGATATGTGAATAGTGACCACAAGGTACCCAAGCTGAGCAGAACATTACTTCTACTTACTGGTGTCTAGGGGATATGTGGATAGTGACCACAAGGTACCCAAGCTGAGCAGAACATTACTTCCACTTACTGGTGTCTAGGGGATATGAGGATAGTGACCACAAGGTACCCAAGCTAAGCAGAACATTACTTCCACTTACTGGTGTCTAGGGGATATGTGAATAGTGACCACAAGGTACCCAAGCTGAGCAGAACATTACTTCTACTTACTGGTGTCTAGGGGATATGTGGATAGTGACCACAAGGTACCCAAGCTGAGCAGAACATTACTTCCACTTACTGGTGTCTAGGGGATATGAGGATAGTGACCACAAGGTAACCAAGCTGAGCAGAACATTACTTCTACTTACTGGTGTCTAGGGGATATGTGGATAGTGACCACAAGGTACCCAAGCTGAGCAGAACATTACTTCTACTTACTGGTGTCTAGGGGATATGTGGATAGTGACCACAAGGTACCCAAGCTGAGCAGAACATTACTTCCACTTACTGGTGTCTAGGGGATATGTGGATAGTGACCACAAGGTACCCAAGCTGAGCAGAACATTACTTCCACTTACTGGTGTCTAGGGGATATGTGGATAGTGACCACAAGGTACCCAAGCTAAGCAGAACATTACTTCTACTTACTGGTGTCTAGGGGATATGTGGATAGTGACCACAAGGTACCCAAGCTGAGCAGAACATTACTTCCACTTACTGGTGTCTAGGGGATATGTGGATAGTGACCACAAGGTACCCAAGCTGAGCAGAACATTACTTCTACTTACTGGTGTCTAGGGGATATGTGGATAGTGACCACAAGGTACCCAAGCTAAGCAGAACATTACTTCCACTTACTGGTGTCTAGGGGATATGTGGATAGTGACACAAGGTACCCAAGCTGAGCAGAACATTACTTCCACTTACTGGTGTCTAGGGGATATGTGGATAGTGACCACGAGGTACCCAAGCTGAGCAGAACATTACTTCCACTTACTGGTGTCTAGGGCATATGTGGATGGCGACCACAAGGTACCCAAGCTGAGTAGAACATTACTTCCACTTACTGGTGTCTAGGGGATATGTGGATGGCGACCACAAGGTACCCAAGCTGAGCAAAACATTACTTCCACTTACTGGTGTCTAGGGGATATGTGGATGGCGACCACAAGGTACCCAAGCTGAGCAAAACATTACTTCCACTTACTGGTGTCTAGGGGATATGTGGATGGCAACCACAAGGTACCCAAGCTGAGTAGAACATTACTTCCACTTACTGGTGTCTAGGGGATATGTGGATGGCGACCACAAGGTACCCAAGCTGAGCAGAACATTACTTCCACTTACTGGTGTCTAGGGGATATGTGGATGGCGACCACAAGGTACCCAAGCTGAGCAGAACATTACTTCCACTTACTGGTGTCTAGGAGATATGTGGATAGTGACACAAGGTACCCAAGCTGAGCGGAACATTACTTCCACTTACTGGTGTCTAGGGGATATGTGGATAGTGACCACAACGTACCCAAGCTGGGTAGAACATTACTTCCACTTACTGGTGTCTAGGGGATATGTGGATAGCACCACAAGGTACCCAAACTGAGCAGAACATTACTTCCACTTACTGGTGTCTATGGGATATATGGATAGCACCACAAGGTACCCAAACTGAGCAGAACATTACTTCCACTTACTGGTGTCTAGGAGATATGTGGATAGTGACCACAAGGTACCCAAACTGAGCAGAACATTACTTCCACTTACTGTGTTTTGCTCCTCACTGTAACTTTTCTATCTGACCTTACCTTGGTCATCTCTTGTTCTCTTCCGAACCCAATGCTATTAGGGTTCCTGAGGGCTAAGGAGTCTTTATTTTTCCAACCTCTCCATTTCTCTAATTTCTCTATAAAATCTTAACCCCAACATGCTGACCTGTCATGGCATGTAATACGTCCTCTGATTGGTAACCAGAGGATATGGTCGGTGAATTTATTTTGATAATTCTCCCGGTCAGGTCGGTGAGACCCGTAAACCAACGACAGGTGTGGTCCTCCAGACATTCTGGGGGTTGTGAGAGAGCGATGTGACCGCCAAAACATAAAAATATGGTGCTCTCTAAAAAACGGTTACTATTACTGCTATTGCTCTCTTCAATATCATTGCGAAAAATATTGGAGAGCAAGAGGATTAATGACTTCATTGTCAGAAATCCAGCATTAGCTAACAACAACAACAATTTTATGCCAACCAACTTATTGATGGTTTAGAACACAAAAGCCATGTGTGGGCAATAACATTGAATTTTTCAGTGCTGCTTCTACCACTCAGACTGTCCTTGATCTAAATTCTTGTTGAAGTACTTCTATTGCTTCCCCTGAGAATGCAGAACATCACTTCCACCCGCTTTACTTCTAGCTACATAGTCATCATCATCACCAGTCAAGGATTTAGTGTTTATAAGCTTGTTCCGATTTTAAGAAGGCTGAAATTGACTAGGGTAAAGTCATAACTCACATGATCCAAAGATCTAAGTGTACAACCAAAAACCAATTTATATTGCTTAAATTCAATTTCAATTTGAGTGGAAACTAATTTTATGAAAAAATATGCCTGAATATTATGAATTACTTTTCAAATTGTGTTTATTTGTGAAAGAATGAAAATCACTGGCTTTAAATATTAATAATCTTTATTAGCTTATAGACTTAAGTTTCAAGCCTCATCAGAGAAAAGCAAACAAGAATCATGTATTTACAATCTATGTACAAGCATTTTTTAATTAAGTACAAGGTGCATCCAGAAAGTAAGTCCCGATCGCTTCCAGAGATGGCACCACCAATCGGATAGCAATGCACGTAAACAGGAGAAGAGAGGAAGTATATAGTAACATTGCAGTAAAGTTTCAGTTTTTTGACAGCAGTAGTTACTGCTCTGTGCTAGGAGAAAATGGCTGCTCCGATATTGTCTCCCGCCAAATGCAAGGCTCGTGCAGTCATCCGATTTTTGCATGCTCAAAAGCAATCTCCAGCACAGAACCATCGCCAATTGTATCTCGTGTTTGGACAAGACATCGGTGACAGTAAGGTAAGACGATAGTGCAGGCAATTCACGGAAGGAAGAACCAATATTCACGACGAAGACCGTAATGGCTGACTGTACCTGGTGACACCAGAAGGGTTGGAAATTGTGCGGCAAGCAATTGTGCAGAACCGGCGCTTTACAATTTCAGAACTTGTCTCGCTCGCTTTTGCACAAAATTGTCTCCCGGTGGCTTGGTTTTCACAAAGTGTGTGCAAGATGAGTGCCTAGACAACTGACAGATGACACAAAACCAAACGTCTGGCTGCAGCATTAATAAATAATAAATATTTTATTGTCATTAAGCCGAGTACAGCAATAGACAATGTCAAATAGTATGTACCGGTTATATACAAAACAAGTAGTAGTCTTATAGTATATACAATTTTTCTAATATTACAACATACTTTCAAACATTTTAACTTAAATTCTGGAATCACTATATACATTAAAAGCTAATACAGCAATAATCAACACCCATGTGTAGATTTTATCAATAACAACATTTTATAATTTAGCCTAAGATGATGAAGTTGTTTTATTTATTGCTCTCAAAATATTCATGTATTGAATAGTATGGATTAGACACTAACCATTCGTATAATCTAATTTTAAATTTACAACCCAATAATTCTGTCAATGCAGTTGGCAAAGTATTATACAGTTTAATGCCCAAGACTTCAAAGCTGTTTGATGTTTTTGAAAGCCTGTGAGATGGTAAGTTAAGTTGGTAGTTATGTCTAGTATTATAGTCATGTATGTTTAGTCTGTAGACTTGGTGTGATATATTATTTTTTACATAAGTGAGTGCTGTATAAATGTATAGGTTAATCACAGTCATTACTTTGAATTTTATGAATAGAGGTTTACAGTGTGCAGGTTTTTCTGAATCTGCAATAACACGAATTACCTTTTTCTGTAATAGTAGGATATTAGAGACATGACTGCTGCTTCCCCAGAGTAGAATACCATATGATATTATGCTATGAAAAAAAGCAAAATATGTAGATCGTATATATGGCTCAGGTACATGGTTTTTTAAATTCCTAATTAGATGTATAACTCTGGAGAGCTTAGCTGTTATATAGTTGATGTGTGGCACCCATTAGAGATTGTTGTCCACAATGACTCCTAAAAATCAACTTCTGTTGAACAATTTTCTGCTGAGATCTCACGCAAATTAAATACAAGTTGTTGCATTTTATCATCATTTAATAAGAAGCCATTGGCTCTGAACCACATGCTAGCACAACTTATGGTATCCTCTGTTATTGTTTTAAGGCTTTGATAATCGGTGCTCATGTTAAGAAATGGGGTATCATCTGCATACAGTATCGTGTGCGAAGTTAAAAAGGAAGGCAGGCCGTTGATCATTATTAAAAATAACAATGGTCCAAGTATGGAACCCTGTGGGACCCCATATTTTAGCTCCACCATTTCGGATTTCTCATTTCCAATACCCACAATTTGTTTGCGATTTGCTAAGTATGTTCCAAAAAGCTTTAGCGCAGTGTCATTTACGCCATAGAATTTTAATTTTGTTAGTAAGTGAGTATGCTCTACACAGTCGAACGCTTTACTGAGATCACAGAATGTAGCCTGGGCAATACTTTTAGTTTCAAAAGCACGAAGGACGTTTTTGACAAGAGAGACAATGGCATCAGTCGTTGACTTGCCTCTTCTGAAACCAAATTGTTCATCGCTGATTATCCCAATGTCATCTAAATAACTACAGAGCTGTTTGTGCATGATCTTTTCAAGCACTTTTAAGAAAACCAGGACTAAAGATATTGGACGATAACTGGATGGACATTTTTATCACCCTTTTTATAAATTGGGACCACCCTTGAAAGTTTCAGTGCATCTGGAAATACTCCTTCTACAAGGCATCTGTTCACACAAAATGTAAGCGGGTATAAGATACATTCTATTACTTTCTTTATGAGATTACTGGATATACCATATATGTCTACACTATCCAAAGCCTTAAGACAATTTACAATGTTCTGTACATGTTCCGCACTGACTTCTCGGAACACAAAGCTACCTGGACAGCACTTGTTTTTGTTGTGTTCAAGATATTCATTCATAGTTTCCTTTGGCTTTACTATGCTTTGACTGATTTTTTCTACTGAGCTAATGAAAATACTGTTCAAATCATTTGGTGTTAACTCTATACTCTTTCGTTTTTTAGGTTTTGCAACAGAGTTTATAAGATTCCAGGCTTTCTTACACTTATTGGTGGCTGTTTCAATACTATTCATGTTGTATAATTTTTTAGCCTTGTTTATCAATAGCTTATACTCCTTTCTTTTGTTGATATATAAAATCCTGGCCTTGTCTGATTTATCTTTTCTATATAAATCTAAGTAAGTCATAACTTTGTGTTTCATACTAGTTAATTGGGGAGTATACCATACATTTTTATCCTTTTTGGGAACAAAATTTCTTTTTGCATTGGTGAATATTTTACATTTTCTTTGGGGGATACAAGTCTCAAATATATTTATAAATAAAGTATGAAATCATTCAAAAATTTCATTTGCTGTTAATGCAGTGTCAGAAAGGGAGCTGCAAAGCACGTTGTTCCATTTAACGTCACGTAACATGTTTCTGAAGAATAATATTTTGTCGCAGGTTACCGGTCTTGTAAGAATGGTGATTGTCTTTCTTGGTGAGGCCAAGTTAGGTATTACATTTTTTATGGTTAACCACACTAAGTCATCATCTGAGACTGGAAAGACTGCTGTATCACAGGTTAGCACACTCTCTTTGATGTTTGTGAAAATGTTATCTAAACAGACTGTTAGTCTAGTGGGTTTATTGTTGGTACATTTAAAGTTAAACTGCCTGAGAATATTTTTAAAATTTATGACAGTTTGCTTATCTTCTGTGACATCAAAATGTGAGTTTAGATCACCACCTAAAACTAAATTAAAATGTTTCCATTTAGGCCCAGTATAAAGGGTTAGTAATTCCTCAAGTTTTTCAAGAAAAATAGTTGGATTTCCCTTTGGAGACCTATATAGGGCAATTATTAGCACTTTATACTCCTGAAAAAGTACCCCAGTGGCTTCAAAATCTATTTCTTGACAGAAAGATCCCAAATCTAACCTTTTACAGCAACCTGCAAGATTCTGTTTTATATAGATTGCAGTTCCTCCATGAATGTGATTTTCTCTGCAGTAACTATTTGCTAGATGGTAGTCATCTAATACCTTAAATGCTATTTCATTCTTCTGGCACCAATGTTCACACAGACGGATAACATCATACATATTTTCCTTTGCAAAATCATTAACAACTAATTCTTTTTTCCCCATTCCCTGTACATTGCTAAAACCTATTTTAAATTCAGATCCACTGCACTTTTCATTCCTGCTTAACCTAACTTTATTCTTTTGTCTGTCTAGTTCATAGTCCTTGGGTCCATTTAACCTAAAAAACTGGCATTTTTTGAAATTTCACCAGAAACACCAGGTTGTCTGTCCGCAACTGCTTCTACTTGTATTTCACTATCTTGAACCACTATTTCACTATTTCCAAACGGCAGTGGAATAATAGTGGAACTGGCTTTCCTGTTCATCACATTCACAATTTTGTTCATGACCTGCTCCTTCCCTCTCCTGTTCAGATGTAGGCCATGGGTTGTATGGCAGTCACGATCCAAGTCACTAATATCAACTAAACTCACATTCTTGAAATTTTCCACAATCTTCTTTATAGATTCGTTACACTGTCTCACTGCTTCATTGACACAGGATTTCATATCCAGATCGAATCTCTTTGGTATGTTTACCAGCACTTCATTGGTGTGCATGAGGTTCTGTACACATTTCAGTAGGGTCTTCTTCACATTCACGGCGTTATTGCGTGCAACATCATTAGTTCCTCCCATGATGACTACATGATCATTTGAGGTTAGGTTTGCACATATTGATTCGTGGTTTTTAGTTACTTCGTTTATTGGAGCCCCTGGCTTGACCAAACCCTCATATGAAAACTGGATACGATGCTGCTAGAGTGCCGCTAATTAGTCTCCCGTGACTGTCTGCAAGGATTTTTACCTTGCGGTTGTTTATCTTTGTCTTCACTTTCCGATTGGAGCGCCCATTTGTCGTAGTTACTTCATTTAGCTCACTCACTGCTGCCAGATTATTATTGTTGGTTTTAGAGAGGCAAGAAAATCTGTTTTTAGTTTCGACTGCAGTATTTATCACAGCGTCTACTTTACCCTTAGCACATCTACGGGGACGCTGCCATTCACCGTCCACATTGTTTACCGCATATTGTATTGCCGATGTTGGTCGGCTCTTCTGAGTAATTTCTTCTTGCAGGCGTTTAATTTCCTCCCTTGCCGCTTTTAGGTCTTTTGTTAAAACCTCTACAATAAGCTGGAGCGACATAATCCTTTCTTTATTTTCCGATGCAACCCTTGCTTCTGACGCTGTTTCTGCTTTATTTCGTTTCATTGGCTGTTGTTTCCGTTACCTTCATTCCTATGGGTACACTTGGTCTTGTAATTTTTGAATATATCACCGTTTCCGTTGTTTTCCACACATTTCACACTAGTTTTGTCAAAATTTCGAAGCTTCGTTTTATAGTTTACTTCACCGTCCGCCATTTTGACGGAGCTACAGCGATACGCAGCAGAAAGTGACCAGCTTCTCGGCAATATTGTCACTGGAGATGAAACATTGGTGGCGAATGCCACACCAGAGGCAAAACAACAATCAATGCATTGGCGGCATAGTGGTTCACCTGTGAAGACCAAATTCAAGCACACAATCTCTGTCAAAAAATCTGTGCATTGTCTTTTGGGATAGACATGGTTGCAGAATGAAGTGACTTCGTGGCTGCGGGTATTGGCGGCAGAATCCTATGACTTGGGCATACAATTAATGGTGCACCGTTGCGATAAATGCCTCAACAATGGTGGTGACAATGTTGAAAAGTAGCCAGTGAGTCTATGTAGTTATTCCAATAAATATTTCTTACTTAGTGATGTTTTTGTTCTCTTTATCGGTCATCGGGACTTAACTTTCTGGAGGCACCTCGTATGTTTTAAGCTCTTTTTTAAATACATTACCACTTAGCACTTTTAATTCATTTGGTAGTTTATTGTACAAGATTTTACCCATTATTAAGGGATCCTTCTCTGTGGCTTTTTTATTTACATTTCCTCTGTAATAATTGTGTTGTATTTTAGTACCATACTTATGATTGTCTGGCAAAGTGATGAGGCGCATTGACCTTGACTGTCGAGGCTACGATCGCTTTTTATCTTCTTTATTAGAAGAGCAAAATATCAATATCTTGGAGTATAGTCAGTGATAAAACACAAATAGATGATCTCTCACGCCTGCCGATATATGAGATGTTGGTGATACATGATATAGCCATGTTTGTGCGATAAACATCTGGACAGTTTCACATTCTCTCCGATACACTTCTTGGCTTTGTCAGGTAATATTTGTAGAGGATTCTGGTTTACTACAATCACTATTACCTTATAAACATACAGTGACACTACAGTTTGTATTGTGGCTTTTACAAAACTATCTTTACATGATTCTCTACTCTGTAGATTGAATATACATGTTGCACATCTCTTCTGCAATATCAATAATCTATGTACATTTATGATACCATACGTGAGTTATCTCATACCTCGATCCCCTCCGAAGGAGTGTCGTCTTGTCGTGGCGGAGGGGCTCAGTACCCGATCCAGATGGCCTACTAAGTGTCATTTTGACTACTGGTAGGCAAGCAGTGAGGGGAAGCAAAGAACATGCCAAACGGGTAGATGGGACTCGTTAGTCTTGGTTGACGGCTCATCTAGGAGAAGAGGACTCCGAAATCAAACTCCCCCAGGGGCCCCTACTACAGTAGGTACGGGTTTGGCGTACCCGGGGCCCCGAGCCATACTCTCGATTGGGTTCCTCCAAGAGGTGAGAGGGCACCTGCCAAACGCCCAATCAACTTTGGTCCACTTTTGTGTTTGACCTCCCACCTGATACCTCCCTCTACACAATCTGATGGATAACCTACGCGCGGGTTGTAGGAGGATGGGGTGACACAAGGGGTGACTGGGTAATAGCGTAAGTCCCAGCCCCTGGTTATCATGTAGGATCTGTGTGCGTATCCGCTGATAAAGGTCAGTCCCGGGGAGGGGCCATTGCATGAGCTGATGCACTCCTGAAGGCGATTGGGTCCCTCTGTCTATACATTGGGAGGTGAGACCCTAGGGTGAGCAAGGTCCAGGCCAGGACTCTCACCTAAGCCGGGGTGGCGCCCAGGATGTGAGCATGCCATCGGAGACATTTGCAATGGTGGAGGATGTCATCGCCATGAGTACGAAAACTCAAAAAACAAAACCTACTAAAGTTTGTGTAAATGAAGTAGATGAGTCGAGTGGTCCTCGCTACTTAGTAATATCTAGAACTGAGGGAGATAAGAAATTTTTATCGGTGAGCCCATTTACAATTCAAAAGGGTTTGGATAACATTGCTGGTCCAGTAAAATCATGCACTAGATCTCGCAATGGAACGCTCCTGGTTGAAGCACATTCAGCTACCCAGGCAGCTAAGATATTGAAAGCGAACATGCTAGCAAGTTATCCTGTACGTGTCGAGATGCACAGGACCTTGAACTCCTCGCGCGGTGTGATAAACACCCGTGCATTGGAAGGATTATCCAATGAGGAGATTCAAGAGAATCTGACGGAGCAAGGCGTCATACACGTTTACCGGGTTCAACGTAAAGAAGGTGGTGAGTTAAAGCCAACTAATACCCTGTTCCTGACCTTTGATCGGGTAGATCTCCCGCATAGGATTAAGGCAGGGTATGAATCAATCGAAGTTAGGCCGTTCATCCCGAACCCACTCAGATGTTTAAGTGCCAGCGCTTTGGACATACAAGTGAGCTTTGTAAGGGACTAGCTACATCCCCTCAATGTGGAGATGAACTCCACGATGGTGCATGTACTACAGCTCCTACATGTGTGAACTGCAGAAGTGAACATCCATCATTGTCGGTCTGGGTGGCTCAGTTGGTTAGACGCTGGCCTACGGATCCCAAGGTCGCGGGTTCAAACCCGGCCCAGGCCGATGGTTTTTAAGTGTGCGTAAAAATGACAGCTCCATGTCAGTAGATTTACTGGCATGTAAAAGAAATCCTGCGGGACAAAATTCCAGCACACCGGCGACGCTGATGTGATCCTGGCAATTGACAGCGTCGTTAAACGAGAAAATAATTTTAATGAACATCCATCTAGTTCCCGAGACTGCCCCCGCTTTTTAGAGGAAAGAGCGATCCAAGAGATACGGGTCAAAGAGAAGGTGCCCTTCTCAGAAGCCAGGAAGCTCTTGCGTCTACGCCAACCCTCTGTTCCCAGATCCGGAACCTATAGCTCAGTTGCAGCTAAAGCGGTAGCGAGCAGAGAGATCGCAACTCAGACCAGCGATTTCAATGGGGCAACAATTTCCGAAAAAAACACTTGTTGCCCGCAGCTCTATACCAAAGCCCTCAACATCAGCGCGCACATCTGTATCAACGTGTACAAAATCTGTTGGTGAAAAAAATTCAACTGTTCGATCACCAACGAAAATGCCAAACTCGACACAGAAGACTAGCAAACCTGTTATTTACAATGCCTCGCCGATAAAGTTTAAGAAGAACTACACAAAGAACGATTTCCTCAAGGAAGATAAGGCTCATCCCAGTACATCAAAGGGATATAAGAGTCCAAGGAGATCTCCTCGAAGATCCTCTTCTGGGGAATCTTCAGGGGTGGACTCAGACCGGCGTCTTTCATCTTCGCCGGTCCCCATTAGCAACCGGTTCGAGACACTCGAACCCAAGTTTGCTATGGGAAGACGCACGTCCTCGGCAGAGGACATGGATTTGGACCAATCTGCCCACACTGGGAGACCCCCAGTGGAAAAGAGGCGCGAAAAAGCGTCCGAAAAGAACGTCAGCCCAAGAGAGAAAAGGGCTAAATTAGTTCGACAACCGCCTGCTCCAAAGTAATGAAGAGTTACCTTGGAATTACCTATCCCATACACAATGCAATATGACTATCCTACAATGGAACGTACGTGGCATTGGAAGTCAAAGGCCAGAACTTGAGCTCTTGCTCAAAGAAAACGAACCTCTGGTCGCATGTTTGCAAGAGACTAAGCTGCGTCCTCAAGACGCTTTCCATCTAAGGCGATACACCCCAGTACGGTGTGATGTTACATCAGAAGAGGGTGTTCCGGCACATGGCGGCGCTATGATACTTGTGAGAGATGACATATATATGCAATCTGTACCAATACAGTCTGATATCCAATCAGTAGCAATAAGGATTGTACTGCCAGACATCCATTTCACCATCTGTAATATATATTTGCCTCCGTCCCATGACCTCTCGCACATTGATTTAGAAGATCTAGTTTCCCAGTTGCCAACACCGTTTCTGTTGGTGGGAGACTTCAATGCGCACCACCCACTGTGGGGTTCAAGTCGCGCTTGTGCGAGAGGTACACTCATTTCCGAGTTCTTGGACAGTCACAACCTAACTCTCCTCAACACTGGAGAGTCTACATTCATTTCGGACTCCCACAATAGTTTCTCGCACCTTGATATTGCAGTTTGTTCACCTCAATTGGCAGTCTCCTTACAATGAAATGTCATCTCTGATTTACACTCTAGTGACCACTTCCCATGTCTTATTAGTCTCTTGACGCAACATACATATTCCACACGTATGCCCAGATGGCGTTTGGACCATGCCAACTGGAACCTTTACACCCAGTTGGCTGTCTTTACGTATAACGAGCACGACTCATTGAATAATTTGGCGCAGCATCTCACGGAGACGATTCTCTCTGCTGCTGAACAGTCGATTCCGTGGTCCACTACACACCCCCGTCGATTTCCCGTCCCCTGGTGGACGGAAGAATGTCGGAATGCCATTCGTGCTCGAAGGCGTGCACTTAGGGTTTTCCAACGTCACCCTACCTTGGAAAACCTAACCGAATACAAGAAAATGCGCGCCAGCTGGAGCATTCCCTGAAATCTTCGCGATGTTCAGCACCAGGACCGGACGGTATTCATGTACAAATGTTACAACAGCTCTCTCCTGAAGGTAAGGCATTCCTGCTCGAGGTCTATAATCGTGTTCGGGTTGACAGTATACTCCCAGAAAATTGGCGGGAGGCCACCGTTATTCCCATCTTGAAGGCTGGGAAGGACCGTCATCTTCCCTCCAGCTATCGTCCTATTTCCCTCACCAGTTGCGTTTGCAAGGTGATGGAACGCATGATCAATGGACGATTGGTATGGTGGTTAGAAAGTCGTAACCTACTGACTAACATCCAGTGTGGTTTTCGACGACGTCGTTCAACTGTTGACCATCTTGTGTCAATATCGACACAGATAATGGACGGCTTTATGAAGAACTGTCAAACCGTTGGCATATTTTTCGATCTTGAGAAGGCTTATGATACGTGCTGGCGAGCAGGGATTCTACGTTCCCTGTATGCCTGGAACATACGTGGACGCCTACCACTTTTCATTCAGGAGTTTATGAAGGACCGCTTTTTCCGAGTAAGGGTCGGCTCGGTTTTTTCTAATTCTTTTGTTCAGGAGGAGGGAGTACCTCAGGGTTCGGTGCTAAGTGTCACGCTCTTTGCTATAGCAATTAACTCCATCTGGAAATGTGTTCCACCTGGAGTTTCGTCATGCCTATTCGTAGACGACTTCGCTGTCTATTGCACTTCTCAGCGCACGGCGTTTTTACAACGGCGCCTGCAGCAATGTTTGGACAACCTTAGAGAATGGAGCGTGAGAAACGGCTTCCGTTTCTCAACTGAGAAGACAATCTGCGTTAATTTCTGGCGCCGTAGGAGACGATTACCACCTTCGCTCCGATTTGGTCCAGATTCACTTCCCTTCGCAGAAGAGACGCGCTTCCTGGGTTTGATCTTGGACAGGAAGCTTAGTTGGTCGTCGCATATTGCACAGCTAAGAGCGAGATGTGACCGTTCCCTAAATATTATGCGAGTACTGAATGGCAAATCGTGGGGAGCGGATCGGACAATTTTGTTGCGAATATATCGCGCATTGGTCCGATCCAAGCTAGACTATGGGTGTATTGTTTATTCGTCAGCACGACCATCTGTGCTGAGAAGATTAGACGTGGTCCATAATAGGGGCATCCGCATTGCAACAGGAGCTTTTCCAACAAGCCCAGTGGTGAGCCTTTACGCCGAGTCCGCAGAACCTCCTCTGCAATATCGGCGTGAGATTCTCTTGGCAAATTATGGTTGTGCGCTTAGATGTATGCCTAAGCACCTAACGTTCGCTTCTTTTTTCACCACCACGCTAAGAGAACGATATAGAAATAGCTCCCTTAATCCAAAGCCTGCGGGGTTCCGTTTCCAAGAGCTCCTAGTGAAGCTTGGAGTGGAACTGCCTGTGATGTTCGCCAAGGGCGAGAGACTTTACCCCCCTTGGCTATCTGGTACGCCCCATGTAGATCTTGGGATGACCATACACCAGAAGTCCACGATGCCTATTTCAAGTATCCGCACGTGTTTCTTAGAATTTTTGTCAGGCTACACTGACCGTCGATATATTTACACCGATGGGTCAAGCATTCATAATGTTAGTTAAGTATGGTGCTCTTTTTATTGAAGAGTTGCTTCAATTTTGGGCGATCTGGCTCTTATTTCCCTCAGGGCGTGGTAAAGGATGGAATAAATAATCATACAATGTTTCTTCACCACAATGGATTATTTTATTAACACTTTTTCTCTATTTTACATTTAAATAAATGCTTTTAGCACCCTTATAGATTAATTAAGTGTTTCCACTTTTTCAAAAAGTGGAACAAAAGCTTGATGAAAGTCTCGTAAATGTTCTACAATGTTCACAAGCTACCAAAATACGTCTTTTCACCTTGAATATACACACACTAGTCCCTATTCTTTTCTTTGCGAGTCTATCACTCCAACTGTCATGTGTACATATGCGCATACATTCATCAAATACTTCCCGCATTGTTACGCAAACGATCCTTAGACATTTTCCCCTCCGCTTTCAATATTGAACACATATAATTCTTTTATTTATTTAATATATATTAAAATTAAATATGAAAATATTTATGACGTCTTTAAACAAACTTAATTGTTTTTAACAATAAATATTAATAACACGTTTTCATCATTTAACCAACTCATACCAACATCAAAAAACCAATTACACTCTTAACAAATATTCACATAAACGATTTTCTTTTGGGGTCTTCTAATATTCTGTCTCAAGTGTATACAGACCGTTGTTGTTGTTGTGTTTAACGCCCGCTTTTACTACTACGGCACCGCAGGCGGATACAGACCGTGAAACAATAATAATATGAAACACAAATGAGTATAATAGCTTACAGAGAGGGACAAAAATATGGCAAATATGAAAAATCTAGTGCAGCATAGAAATTTAAAGAAAAAATAATAATTATTAAAAGGGACAAACACATGTAACATATGTAATTGTAATGGAGGGCTGCCCTGTTAATAAAAGGGCCAGGGCCCAGCTCAGAGGTAGCCCAAGATGTATTTGTTTTTAGTACTCAATAAATCATATTATGTCATAATTATTTAATACTTGCACCTTTACTCTGCATGACTTGTATAACTGATAAACCATAACAAATAGACCAAATCTTACTATACAAAAAAATGTAGTTCTGGTTAAAATAGACAATTTATGTCCAAATAAATCTTTTGCAGACTGAATCATTTTAGAAATATTCCTTGTTATGTATGTGACTTTTGGAAAACTTTCGTCAAATGGAAGATCATGTTTTTTTTTCTATCTTAGTCATGCATAGAGAACACAATCTGAAAGCTTTAAAAGATTTGACTATCGCTCAAAGCCTGCTGTATTCTAATATTCCCCTTATACCTACAAGGAAATAAACAACAAGATAATTTAAATAAGGAAAAATTGAAGCTATTAACAGTGAAGCAACAAGATTCTAAAGTAAGAACAAATTAGAAACTAAAAACTTCACTTATGTTATTGTTTTGGTGCTAACCCTGGGGTTTGAAGCTGTGTCCAGCTCATTCTCAAAGCCATATAAACAAACTCGTTGCCAAGCTACAATCTTTTATTTTTTTTTGAAAAACAATTACTCTTATCCAATTTTTATTTACCAATCTCTGAAAACAAAAATTTATAAATACAATCTATAGATGGTAATTCGAAGTTCATGACACGGTTCCTGTTTTTTAAAATAAAAATTTCTTCCCAAACCATTAAATCTATTGGATCACTTAATTGTTTTAATAATTTAACTTCTGGATTAATTTCATGATTAAATGACCAAAAATGATCTGCCACAGCTGATTTATCAGTTTGTTTATATTTAATATTTCTAAAATGTTCTTTTATTCTGGTTTCTAGATGACGTTTAGTTTTACCAATATAAACTTTATCACAATCTAAACAGCTAAATTGATAAATGCCAGATTTTTTATAATTTGGTATTTTATCTTTTTTTGAAAAATTAAGAAAATTTTGTATATTAAATTTATTTTAAGGGGCCAAAAATAAAAATTGAATAAGAGTAATTGTTTTTCAAAAAAAAAGAAAAGATTGTAGCTTGGCAACGAGTTTGTTTATATGGCTTTGAGAATGAGCTGGACACAGCTTGAAACCCCAGGGTTAGCACCAAAACAATAAGATAAGTGAATATTATTTATTTATGCCAACAAACTTACTGTTGGTGTTTTTAAACACACAAGCCGTGTGTGGGCAAAGTTTAAGAGGTAGAACTGGAACTTAAAAATTCAAATTTGAACCACAGACCAATACGAACTGGCTTGAGAATTTAATGCCATTCTGGCAGTTTGTCACAATAGCTCAGTGGTTAGAGCGTCCGCCCGGCAAGCGGAAGGTCTGTGGTTCAAATTTGAATTTTTAAGTTCCAGTTCTACCTCTTAAGATAAGTGAAGTTTTTGGTTTCTAATTTGTTCTTACTTTAGAACAAGATAATTACTGAAAATGTTTGTCAATTAACTTCAAGATATGGAATAGGAGTTTGCAGGGATGGTTACTACAGCAGTAGAGAAAGTCATGTGAGTGTAACATATCAGATTTTTATTACCTGACACCCACTTTCCCATGACATGATTCCTCCAAATACACACAGTGCTCTGTTGTTCACCCTCCAACCCATTCCACCCACATATACAATACCTGTTTCATGGTTTTCCCATTCAATTTCTTTATACACCATTATCTTTTCTGAGTTTATTTCCGCTTGTTTTTGGTATTGCCCCATTTACAGTTTATCCTGCTGGCTGCCCCACTCACTACGTACTTTTCTTTACTTTCTCCTACTCTTCCTGCTGCCTTGTTGAATCTGTGACATATAACCGTGTGCTACGTTGTCACGTGCTGTCTGTGATGTATTGCATTGCACTGGCTTCGTCCCTTCATCTCTTCCTTTGCAGTAGATCAGAAGTTATTGATTTAATGCAGTGCCTGTTGTTGCAGTACTGGAGGACTGCAGGGCAGGAGTGCTAAGGTCACGACTGGGCGAGAATGAAGATAGGCTGCTTGTGTTGATGAAGAAGCTGTGTCCACAGCTGGTGCACCTCTCTGGCTCCGAGGCCCTGCAGGTGCTAGAGACCATCTTGCTGATCGTCCTCATACTGATTGGGGCATGTCCCACAGAAAGGACGTACAGGAAGTGTGGGGATATTCTGGAGAGCATACTGGGACTGAGGGGCGTAATGAAGGAGTTGGTTGTGAGAAGTAAGGACCAGAGCGCCACGCTCAACTTGTTCAGGTTCGGTCTACACGAGGATATAAACAGTACAGCGCACAAGTGCAACGTGGCATTTGTGATGGACGCTGTTGTACTAAGTTGTGCCTTGTGTTACTTCCTTGCCAAGGCCCACGACACAAGCATCTCGGTACTGGATGTGGGGATGACAAGTGACAACACCAACCTGAACTTCCTCTGCAATTTCCTCTCTGGTAACTTCTGCAACTTTGCTTTCTAAACACTAATGTAAAATTCACATGACTTTATCATGTATTTTTATCACTCTTCTAAAGCAGTAGCTTAAACAGTTATTCTATCTATACTGACCGACATCTAATTTGGCAGTTCCTCGCACAGTAGACAGAGACATATTGTCGCACGTGCAGCAAGTTTCTCGTACCAGAGGAAACTTCCCTTCAACAATTAAAGGAAAGGGGTGAAAGACACTATTATATCCGTAATTTCGTGTACCCTAATAAAAAGCATTATAATGTGCATATTGTGACATGGCTTCTCCATGTCATTAAGACTCTTTGATTTTCAAGGAGGTTGCCATAGAGACAGTTTGAGTTGTTGAAGATGAAGAGACAGAAACTAGTAGTGTGGCTGTACTTGAAGCTTGAGAAAATAAAAAAGATTTGCTAAATTTGTTACATTTAAATTTGTTACATTTGGTGTCAGGAAGTGGGATGGAGGGAGATTCGGAAACCAGGATGATGGCAATGATGAAAGAATTATTTGCCAAAATGGAAACGAGAAACGACAACCTCGCTGCCGAGCTGAAAGAGATGAAGACGGAGCTATCGGCGAAAATTGACGGGCAACTGGCTGGCGTGACGGAAGGCGTGGAAGAACTCGGCGAAAAGGTGGAAGACCTCTGCCAGCACGTGGACGTCGTGGAGGATGACGGGGAACGTCTTGGCGCCCTGGTAGTAAGAGTTGACGAGAGCGTCAAAGTACTGGATGCCAGGGGCAGACGGAATAGCGCGGAGCCGGGGAGGGAGCACCTAGTGGCCGAGGCGACAGTTGCGCCCGTTTCGGACGATCAGCAGGGAAGCGCACAAGCAAACGAGCAACACGCGAGAACCGACTTGGCGTGTGACATGGGGGGACCGTCGGGGCCATCCAATCACCTGACGCATAGTGCCGTGAACGGAAGAATGGTGGACATCATCGTGGACGGCAGGATACAGGAGAGGCCGTGCCGAGCACGAGTGAACACGAGTGCAGCGGTGGACGCGACTCGCGCGGATGTGGTGGGGTTTGTTGCCGGACCCATCGGAAGCAAGGTGGCTGCGAAGGTGCGCCAGAGAGGTCGGCGGACATGGTACCCAGTGAGCCGTTTCAAAGTGCGCAGGATGGCCCGTCAACACACCAGGAAGAAGGGCAACTGGACGAGGGACCGTCAAGACCGGCGGTACTGTTGCAGAATTTCGAAGCAGGATGGCATACATCGTCCTACCTGGACCAAGGGACACTATCCAACAGCGATACCTAGGATCGTGCCCCCTGGAGAGCGAGGTCCTACTGGCCCTCAAGGTTTACAAGGATTCCCTGGCCCTCAGGGTCTGGTAGGCTTGCCTGGAATGAAGGGTGAACGTGGATTCCCAGGAATGAAAGGTGAACAGGGCAATCCAGGACCTCCAGGACAAGCTGGTGCACCAGGACCTGAAGGACCTAAGGGTGACTCAGGCTCTCAAGGACAACATGGAGCTCCAGGACAACCTGGTCCACAGGGCCCTACAGGAGACAGAGGACTTCCAGGATTACCCGGCCCAACAGGACCTGCTGGCCTCAGAGGTCAGAGAGGTGCACAAGGTGAGACAGGTCCACCAGGGAAGCCAGGCAGTGAAGGACCTTCAGGACCTCCGGGAACTCCAGGGGCACCAGGTCTTCCAGGGCCACCTGGTCCAAATGGACCTCCAGGACCAGCAGGAGAACGGGGTCTTCGAGGAGAAACTGGACCACAGGGTGTAGAAGGGCCACAGGGAGCTAGAGGAAAGCCAGGACCTCCAGGGCCAGAGGGAGGTAAGGGTGATAGAGGAGAAGAAGGTCCAAAGGGTGCAAAAGGACACCGTGGTCTCATTGGTCTACAAGGGTTACCTGGACCTCAGGGACCTCCAGGAGACAAAGGCATGACTGGACCTCCAGGATTGTCGGGAAAAGATGGTGAACCTGGAACTAAAGGTATGCCTGGAAGAGATGGAAACCCAGGACCTCAAGGTATACCAGGACCACCAGGCCCTCGTGGACCACCAGGAGAAGAGGTTCGATGGGTTAATCCACCGGGGCGCAAGGGAGATGCCGCAGTGATAGTGCTGGTCGGGACGACCAGCTCTGAGGAGGGAGCAGTGTGACATGGCTTCTCCATGTCATTAAGACTCTTTGATTTTCAAGGAGGTTGCCATAGAGACAGTTTGAGTTGTTGAAGATGAAGAGACAGAAACTAGTATGGTGTGAGAGTTTGGAAAGATGAAGAGACAGAAACTAGTATGGTGTGAGAGTTTGGAAAGATTAAGAGACAGAAACTAGTAGTGTGGCTGTACTTGAAGCTTGAGAAAATAAAAAAGATTTGCTAAATTTGTTACATTTAAATTTGTTACAATATGTATAAAGCACATTCATTATATTACTCACACCTTAAACCTCATTTGTTTTCAATTTTTTACAGTAAACAAACATTTCAGATATGAATGTGAAAATCGTATAACAAAGCAAACCTAAGAGACAAGGAATTAAAGAGATAATAACATTTAAGATTCATTCCTTTAAAATAACAAAAGATAGGTAGCAATAAATTCATTTATCTAGAAAATAGCACAGAGTTACATAGTCTGTGTTAGCTTACGCTATTTAAAATAGTTGCATATTCGTCTGCTATAAATTGTTTAATACATTCTTGTGCAATTATATTTTGTTTTTCTGTATATTATTTTGTTGATATTGACTTTTTAAATAGTACTGCACTGTCAATTTAAACATTTTATATTCAATAACAAAACTCTTCCTGATGAAAATGGGCAATATCATGAAACTACAACATTTATGGCACTATCTAAGAATAATTTTCCAGGGGCAATAAATACGGAATTACCAGAAGCTTGTTCTGATAACCTACCCTCACGAACAATTCTTTGCACGTCCTGAGACCTCCAGCACAAGCCTCAGCTCTACGTTCCCCACATTTGGCAACGCTGCATAATGGCCTGCCGGCAGACACCTCTCTCTTAAAGAAGGAATGCACTTTTTATATTATATCCCTCGCTTGTTTCTGTAAAACCAGTCGCTTCTTTTGTATTTATATATTAATTTTGAATGTTGAATAAAAATAATTAATAATTAAAATAATTAAAAATAAAATAATTAAAATAATTTAATGTTGAATAGACAAACACAGCTTTCTCTGTACGAGAGTGAACAATGCACTGAGTGCCATTGGTAGACATTGTTGACGTCATCAGTAAATGTCACTGTGCATCCTATCTCAGCTGCCGATCAGTATAGATGTTAATTGAGGTATAGTGTGTTTGTAGATCAGCAGGAGCGCTCCGTGGCAGCACCAGACCAGGCATGGACTGGTGTGCCCTCTGACAGAGTTACACATAAATGAGTATGGAACACTGACCTATATTAGGCTTACCTGCATCACAATAAATCTTGAAATCCATGACCTTCAACACAAACACATTGCCTATATCTCTGAAAACATGGCCAAGCCAAAATCAATGAGTTCAAGTTTGAATTGCTTCCTCATGCACCAGGTGATTATTTTCTGTTTCCAAACTTGAAGAAACTTGGTGGTAAAAGATTTACCAACAATGAAGAGGTGAAGTCTGCTAGTTTGCAGAGCTCAACAGTTCTCATTATAAGCAGTGTATTGAGCATTGTTGGAAAAAGTGTATCAGACTGAAAGGAGACCATGTAGAAAGACAAAGATGTCTCTTCCCAAAACTTCTGTAGGGGTTACTTGTTTAAAACAGGTGTGTTTAGTATAAGACTTAAAGCTTTGTTTGTTTAGCTTATATTCAAATTTAATTATTTTCTTCTGAGAGGATAAACTGTAGTTTATTATTTTACTGTAACCAAGTTAAAACAGTTTTTTTTGCATTGTGAAAATAATGTTTCATGTGTACCAACTCCACTCCCTTTCAACACATTACTTTACATAATATATGTGTGAATGTGGTAGCAATTGTCTAGAAACAAATTGTTTAATTTACAAAATACTTCATCTTTTTTAAAAGTTCAGTCTGTGTAACGACAAGGTAACTTTATTATTCGTCCCTTTTTTGACATTTTAGTGCCAGCACAAGCATCTTTTTCTTCATTTTGATTCTGCAGGCATTGTAGTAACCGAGGACTGTTGTCAGTAGATAAGCAGGTATCAATCTATCCACTGACACACTACCAACTGTTCTCCTTGGATTACACAGTGCACTTCATGACACCTCAAATTATTCCTTTGCACAAATGGTGTACGGAAAATCAATCAGACAACCAGGCAGATTTTTTGAAGAGCCAAGAATTAAAATGGAATCTGACACTTTTGCATCTAACCTGCAGTTCAGTGCATAAAATGCCATGTCATTGTTGCTTTTTTTATTACAGTAAGTTGAGATTTCACCAAAAATACATGTAAAATCATGTTTAGAAAAAGGTTTCTGTGTGTGTATGTTTGCAGCATAACTTCAAAATGGAAAGTCTGTTAAAACCAAACTACATCTCCAAGAATGTGACACAAAGATTTTCAACAAAATCCCCCACCACAAACTGCCCTTTACATGGAACATATTTTTAAAAATTTGATTTTCTAAAAAAAAAAAAAAAAGAAAGAAAACTGACGATTTGGTTTAAAATATCACGTTGAGGATATTTTCATGACAAATGAAATGAAATGGGTGCTCCAAAAGACTGAACTGGCTGCCCTGTTTTGCCTGTGCATGTCCTTGGTGCTTGTCGCCGACTGCCAATGTCATAGAACAACAGTGTGGATGAAACCATACAATATTTTTAAAGCTACTTTTAAAGGTTTTACTTATGAATGTTATTGAAGGAGATGCTGAAACTGACCACCATTGTCCATACATTGGCAACTTTTAGGAAACTCTTTAGGAAACTATCCACCACTTGCTGTAGTTCACAATGAGAAATGCTGGCAATTTCCTGGCAGATATTTTCTTTTATTTCTTCCAGGGTGTGCACAGTTTATGTTTTAAGTTGCCTCAGAGATAGAAATCACAGATCACCTGGAAATCTTTCTGCAAACCACACTTTCACTTGGCGAGCTGAGTTAACACATATGAATCATAAATAAATACATGCTATGCAGTGGAAAGCAAATGCTCAGCCATAATACACTCTGTGACTAAGTGCAGGACAAAATAATAAAGCACACTGGTAATAACTCAACCATGCGTCAGCTCAAATACTGCACTTTCAGAGCAGACAAAAACACATCAACTGCATGACCTTGTGTATAGCAGCTGCATTATCGTGTTTCCTGGTGCACAGTGGAAAAACACCCTGCAGCAGTTCGGATGTGTTTGGGTCTCTCTATATGTTGAATTTTTTTTTAATAACCTTTAAGTTCTGTTTATTCTGAATGACTTTTATACGACTGTCCAACCGTAAAATGCAGACAAAATCTTACCACACAAGAAATGTTGTTGTTAGCTATTGCTGGATTTCTGACAATGAAGTCATTAATCCTCTTGCTCTCCAATATTTTTCACTGATGGATGGGAAGGGCACTAGAAGTGGCCGGGCATATTTGAAGGTGGTGTCGATCCATTTCCTCTTGCAGATCACATAGAGGACAGAGTGGTGAAGAATATATCCCAATTCTGTTTAAATGTTTTGCTAGACAATCATGTCCTGTAATCAACCTGAAGGTTGCAACTGCTGTTTTTCGAGGATACTCAGGAATTACTGTTTGAATGTTTGGTAGTTCCCATCTTTTATTCTTTGATTTTTCATAGTAATATTTTGCAATGATTTTTTTGAATTCAGAGTTGACTAATCTTTTAGCTGCATAAAATGGTAGATTAACTATAGATTTTTGTACACTGCTGGTACCCTTTTTTGCAAGAAAATCAGCTTTCTCATTACCACTCAGTCCACAGTGAGCTGGTATCCATTGGAAGACTAGGTGTTTTTGAAGTGCGTTTAGATGGGTAAGGATTTTCCAACATTCTATAATAGTTTGGTTATTTGGTGACAACTCGGAAGTAATTGCTATAATTGCTGCCCTGAAATCTGAGAGAATAACTGTATATGTGAGATTCTATACAAAAGATTTTGTAGGGCCATTTGAAGATGGAAGTTCCATAACTTAAAGATTTGTAATAGGAAAAGAGGTGACATGTGACTCCAGCCCCTGCTCCATCTCGGTTTGATATCAACGATCCATCAGTATAAATATGGAGCCATTCATGTTCTGGAAATCTAGTATGGATTGTTCCTAATGGCAATAATTTTAGAACACTAGTTGGAGTATCACTTTTCTTAACTTCTTCTGTCAGGTGTAAATAATATGTGATGTCTAATGTTTGTGTCGGATTGACTTTATATATGAAGTTTTCATTTGAAATAGGAAAGTCTACATTCTTCCTGATGTCTTGAATTTTGGAAAGAAAGCTCTCCTGAGTCTTTAGTGTATGTGTAAAATTTCTCTTGTTCCATGTATTGAATGGGAGTCTGATCAACTTTTCTTGTTAACTCGTAACTCATTTTATTTATGCTTTAAGTACATAAATTAAAGGACATGTCACAAAGTATACATACATCTTTATATTTACATATATATTTACACCTTGATTTTCTTTGCCTTAATTGATTTATATTCTTCTAGACTACAAAAGGCATTTTCTATTAAATATTTTTTTAGCATTTTTAATGTACATTTGTTATTTTCAATGATTTGTATTTCTTTAGGTAGCTTATTAAATAATTGTTTCCTCATACTTCTTACATCTCGATTATTTAAAGTACCCCTTAGTGTAGATCTAAAATATTATTTCTTAATCCATACTTATGAATATTTATTTTTTTGCTCCTCTTTGTCCAATATAATGTTTTTTATGTTTTCATATATATGTGTGTGTGTGTGCAGGGAACAGTTAATATCTTATGGTTTTTGAAAATTTGTCTACACAAATGCCGCTTATCCACTCTCTCCATTATTCTGAGTGCCGTTTTTTACAACGTGAATACCTTTTTCATGTCTGTTTCCATGATATTTCCCCAGAGAGTAATTCCATATTTTATGTGGAAATAAATGAAAGTGAAGTAAATCTGCTTGACAGTTTCTTTATCCATCATGTTTATCTGTTTCATTATATATATGCCTTTATTTATGTTTTTAGAGATATGTTTAATTTATGATTTCCAGTTTAGTTGGTTGTGAACAATCACTCTTAGAAAATTACTATGTTCTGTTTCCGATATAATTTCTCCATTTATTTCTATTTTATTACTACTGGTTGTGCTCTTTTTCAATTCAAAATTGATTATGGAGGTTTTCTTAATATTCAGTACCATGTCTAAACTGGAATAATTCTGTTCCACTATTTTAAGCAGTGAATTTGCTATTTCTTCCACCTCTGTACTTGTTTTGGCTTTAATTATTATAGTCATGTCGTCTGAGTACTCAATGGCTAATGCTTCATTTCTTTGAATCAATTCAAATATGTCATTCACATACAACAAAAATAAATAAGGACCCAATTTCCAACCTTGCGGAACACCATGTTGGATAGTTTCATAGCCTGATTTTACTTTACCAATGGTTCAGTCTTTGTTTTTGTAGTTTATTTCAACACATTGATGTCTGCTTTTTAGATATGAACTGATACAATCCTTTGCTAATCCCCTGACTCCATAATTTTCTAATTTATTTAACAATATATCTATATTTACACAATCAAACTTTTTTGACAGATCTAAAAATATGGCAATTACCTTTTCATGACTATTCAGTGCTGTTATTATAATATCATTTACCTTATTAATTGCGTTTAGGGTTGATTTTTTTTCTTGAAAGCCAAATTATCATTCTGATATAATATTCAATTTTTTGAGAAAGGCTTGAAGTACCTTTTATAATTTTGGAAAACGAACATAATGTAATTGGTCTATAATTTTCTACACTCATTTTATCTCCTTTTCGTTTATGTAACGGTCTCACTATTAAATTTTTTAATACCTCCGGAAATTTGCCTTGATTTAGTTATGCATTTGCAATATGAGTTAAGACATTTGCCATCTCATATTTAAGGTGCTTTAGAATTTCATTAGATATTTCATCCATACCACTGGCTTTTTTGTTTTTAGTTTTTTTATTTCCTGAATTACATTTTCTTCTGTTACTTCAAATATTCCCATAGAGTGCATTTGTCCCGAGGATTTGATTAAATTTGGTGAACTGCTTGTTGATTTTGATGTATTTATGTGTTGAATAGGAGCTGCTTTTTCTATTTCATCTTCAATGGGGTATTGGTTGGTTAGTATTTCCATACTGGTATTGGTGTGGTTTTGATAGCACCTGTAATTAGTCTCAGACTTTGGTTTTAAAATGTAGAGCCTGTTATGCATATAGTTTATGTCAAATCTTTTTGTGAAGATAACCATTTCTGAGATACTCCTTGTTAGCTGTTTGAATTTTAAGTGCTTATACTTTTCTCAAATGGGAATATGTTATTCATTTTTTATGTCTTGGCCTTGTAAAGAGAATGGAATTTCTTGCCATTATTTAGCAAGCAGTTTTAAAATATTCAGCTATCACTTAAGTCGACTGTATTCCCCTGGTACTATGGCTGCCAAAGACAATCTGTGTGCACCTCCGGTGTATGTCGCATTGTTTTTCTTCGGCTGTTTTTGGCCATGGTGCAAGGGTACGTTGCCTAATGAACCAGTGAAATGGTCATGACTTCATACAACGATAAACAATGTGCCATAAACCAGAGGAGCAGACGGATTATCTTTGGCAGTCATTGTAATGAAATATGTAACAAACTAATTTCTATAAATGTCTATCTTTATTAACATGAAGTAGATAGAAAAATAGATGTTTATAAGAATATGTTGCACTAAAGTGAGTAGAGGAAGTCATATAAGTATAACACATTAGATTTTGCCAATAATAATTGTGTTATGTTTGCAGCACTGGTGTATTACCACATGGACCAGCTAGAAGCAAGTTCGCTATATGTAAAGAAGCTGGAACACCTTCCGATGGACGAGGAGGCACGAACCAGGTACCACGTGTTACATGGAGCTGTTCTAGTGAAGAAAGGCAACTACCTGGAGGGTCTGAACCAACTGCTGACTGCCAGAGAGAAACAGCGAAGTAGAGACCTTCAGGCCGTGACACTGTTTCACATAGCTCAGGTTTACCAAGCACTGGAGCGAATAGGTCCACACAACACATCTGAACAAACGGATGTTTCAGGAAAAGAGAAACCTTCCTTCTTCGACATTCCACGAGAAGGTCGCTTGGACGCCTTGAAACAGTTGGCAGAGGTAAGTCATCTCAAACCTGTAGAGCAGCCTTACATGAAGCAGAAGATCCGTTGATACATATCGCAGGGGTTGCATTGGAGGACTACTAATAATTCTGTCCTGAAACACACTTTCAATTGTTCTCGTCAAAAGATTGTCTGTATTAGCTGTTGCAGAGTCTTGTTGAACAAAGGCAAAATCACATTCTCTGTCTGTTAATTCTTTAAAAAAAGGGAGTAGGGGGCACAATTGTATTAACATAGAGAAATGTACACTCAAGTTTGAGCATTAGTTTAATTCCACATATCAGTCTTTGCTATAGTCTGTAACTGTCGTGGTTCTTTTTGTGCATGTTATGATGTGATATCTACTACACACATACATTTGCAGTCTTGGTCTGGCTCGTGGAACTTGTTGTTTACACATATCTTGTGGTGAAATCTGTGTATGGAGAGTCGTGGTGTGACGTGGTGCTGGTCCATCTTCCCTTTTCTTCCTTTTCCTGATGTTTACTACTACCTTGCTTGCTTCTGTTGACTGTAGATAGAATTGTGATCGTATGTCTTCTATGAAGTACGTCTCCCTCATCATTTTGTATAGCATCCATGATGGCGCTGGTTTTCCAACCCGGGTAATCCTCTTCGCTAACATTGCTTTTGTTCTTTCTGTTCTCTTAAGGTCTCCAATCTTCAGCTTTCCCCACGCGATCTCAATTCCATATGTATCACTGGCACCACCATCGTCTTGAAAAGTCTCATCGCCGTGCAAGTTGATAGGTTTGCTATGTTTGGAATGTTGTATGAGGCCCTGATTGCTGCTGCTGCTGCTCTTTCTTGAATATGTATACCTGGTGCAGTTTTTAAAAATGATTATTAACACATAGCAGCCAGAATAATGTTCTTGCTGAAAGATGAAATACTGTGATAGCAGACGCGATTCATATCTACAGGGTCGTGGTTACAGAATGGAATGCATAAATTAATGTTCCTTTATCACAACATATTTATTCATTAACACTTCGTTATTTTACACTCTCAGCACCATATTAAATAATCAAAGACCTTCACAATTGAATGATTTAGTAGAATCTACACTGGATAAAAGTTTGGTGAAAATTCCATGTTCACACACTACCAAAAAACACGTCTTATCATCTTGAGCATACAGACGCTAACGAAAATAGTCCTTGGCGTCGCTTTGGTACGACACACCGCCATTTTTGTATTCATCCGCGCAAATAGTTTTTATTGGTTGAACACAACAGACTATCTAGTAACAAGAAAACATTGGCTATCCTGAATATTAAAAATAAGTCCCTGATACACCCAAACAAGAACTAGAAATTTATACACTTTTAAAAAAACATTTACATGAACGATTTTCTATTGGTCAATATTCTGTCTCATACCAAAGGACACCACTGTTGTCTGTGGTGTTATTCCCAGATACTTGTAATTTCCTACTTTTTGTAGTGTAATGTTATGTTGTCTTTGGGCGTTGACTTCTCCCCCTTTTCTGAAGGTCATTTCTACTGTCTTTTCTTTGTTTATCTGTAGGCTGTTTTCCTCTGCCCAGGTCACCAGTCTGTGGACTGCCCTTTGCACATCCTCCTTCTCTGCCGCTCCATTCACCATGTCGTCTGCGTATAGGATCAGCTCTGCTTTTGATCCTTCCTCTACTATGCGGTTCACATCTGTGTGTAAATGTTGAAAAGTGTCAGACTCATGGGATCCCCTTGCATGACTCTGTTTGTCTGTACTATGTCTTCAGAGATTTCTACACTGTTATTTATTCAGATTATGTTCCTCTGTAGACAGGCTTCAATTATTCTCGCTAGTGGGTCTCTCTCACCCGATTGTCCGTTTCATTTTCTTGATCAGCTTTTGCCTGTAAAATTGTATTCATGTATGTATATTGAATTGTATTCATAGGCATCAACTGATGATCCAAAAAATGGGCTCCGTATCTCAGAAGTTAACATCGTTCATGAAGTAATCCTTCATGACGAAAAATTTGGTGTATGGTGTGCCATTAGTGGACAAAGGTTTCTCAGAGCTCCAATAAGCGATTTCTATCCCTGGAATAGCTTAAAACATAAAGTGTACAAGACAAACGCACACATCCTGGAAGAATTAAAACAAAATATGTTGTTGTTGTTGTTGTTTTCTAGTGCCTTGCATCTGGCAATGGAGCCATTAGCATTCGTGCTTTCCAATACTTTTGAACTGTAGTTTCTTCTGATCTTAATGCTTCACAGGTCTTCAAGTGTTCTTCATTCATTTCTGCTGGATCGTTACACAGGACACATATTGGTGAGGCTGAGATACCTATTCTGTAGAGATGACTTGCCAAGCAGTCGTGATTTGTCAATAGTCGGAAGGCTGCAACAGCTGTTTTCCTTGGTCTCTGGGGGATTATATCTGGGTTGGAAAGTAGTGTAATCCATCTTTTATCTTTGGCATTTGTTTCTATTTCTTGTAGGTATGAATGAGACAATTTTTTAATGATCAAGCGTTTTATTGAGGAATATGAGAAATTGAATTTAGACTTTTGTTTTATTGTTGTGCCTTTCTTTGCAAGTGAGTCTGCAGCTTCGTTCCCCATGACTCCACAGTGTGCTGGAATCCATTGGAGATGAACAGTCTTATTAACTTTTTGGAGTTGTGTTAACATTTTGTAGCATTCTCTAATTTTTGTTGACTTCTTTGTAGTATTTGAACATATTCCCTGAATTGCAGCTTTAGAATCATACATGAATATGAGTCCTAAAGATAAACATTCCGGAGTTAAAACAAAATATTAGTCAGGAAATTGCCAGCATTTCTTAACGTGAACTGCAGTGAGTATGGATAGTTTCCTAAAGAGGTGTGCATGGACAACAAAGGTGACCAGTTTCATCTGCACCTTTCTATGTTGATGGCAGATGGCGAGTGCCAAGGATGCCAAGAGACCATACACTGTGCTGCCCATTTGGAGGTATTGTTGCCCTCCCAGTATATTGGGCATAAAAACCATTTAGTTTTCCTCTCAGGCTTCTTTATGAGACTTGAGGTGCCTTTATGTGCCACAGTGGCTTTGCTTTACTTTCCAAACGAAGCCATGCTAAGCATTTTTACTCCCAAAAAGGTCCATTGTCGTCTGCCAGGTTTGAACCTGCAACCTTGGGAACCAGAGACTAGCATGTTATCCCTGGACCATGGAGGAGGACAAACTTTTGGGTGGCATCACCTTCTCTATGTACTAGTTACATGCCAGAGGAAGTACAAATAATTGTAATTTCAGAAATAAATGGTTTCATAAAGTCTTTGTCGGACAAATAAGTCAACATAGCAAAAATGATGCAATATAAACAAGTACATGCATCACAACTTAAACAGATGTTCAGGGAATATAACACAAACTTGGCTCTACTCTCAAAGACAACATCCCACCAAGTAGAATGCACTAACAGCAACCAAACTTATATAGCAGCCAGGAAACATTTCACACTGTATATAAAACATACATACTTAGAAAAATAAACATTTGCCATTCATTTTTACTTTCTCTACTACATATAGTAAGTATTGTATTCCACCTAAAAATTCAATGATGAGATTTCACCAGATTTGAGACCCCCTGAATCCATAAAAAAGCATGTTTAGAAAATGGTGTGTGTGTGTGTCAGTCTGTGGGCAGCATAACTTAAAAACAAAAAGTCGGTTAGAAACCAAAGTTGGTATTTAAGTTTAATGTCTTTCAAGGATGTGACACAAAGATTTTGAAGCAAATAGCCCCACCCTAAACTTCCCTTTACATGGAAAATGTTTCAAAAACTTTGATTTTCTTTAAAATGGCTCTAATAATTTTGATTAAAATGCAATATGTTTGAGATATTTTGATGACAGATGAAATTTATATCTTGAATTTTCTGGCTGTAGACCATGTAGTCCTCTTCACTCTGGATGACTTTTCCATAACCGGTAAACTGTAAGAGATAGACCAAATCTTATTTTATAAAAAATGTAGATCTTGTTAAACTACACCATTTATGTCCAAATAAATTTTTTTGTACAGTGAACCATTTTGGAGATATTCCTTGTTACTTGTGTGAGTTTTGGAATACTAAACTTTTGCCAAATGGAACATAGTTATTCATTTTTTTTATATGTTAGCTGTCAAAGAGAACGGAATTTGAAAACTATCGCTCAAACTCTACTGTATTGCCATATTCCCCTTGTACCTACCAGGAAATAAGCAATAAGATAATTTCTGCAAATGTTTATCTCAACTAACACAAAGAAGATAAAGGAATAGGACTCACCTTTTAAATTAAAAAGGAATAGGAGTTTGTAAGAATGGTTAGTACAGGAGTAGAGAAAGTCATGTAAGTGTAACACATCAGATATCTGTATTAACATGAAGAAGATATAGGAATAAGAGTTTGTAAGAATGGTTAGTACAGGAGTAGAGAAAGTCATGTAAGTGTAACACATCAGATATCTGTATTAACATGAAGAAGATATAGGAATAAGAGTTTGTAAGAATGGTTAGTACAGGAGTAGAGAAAGTCATGTGAGTGCAACACGTCAGATATCTGTATTAACATGAAGAAGATATAGGAATAAGAGTTTGTAAGAATGGTTAGTACAAGAGTAGAGAAAGTCATGTGAATGTAACACATCAGATATCTGTATTAACATGAAGAAGATATAGGAATAAGAGTTTGTAAGAATGGTTAGTACAAGAGTAGAGAAAGTCATGTGAGTGTAACACATCAGATATCTGTATTAACATGAAGAAGATATAGGAATAAGAGTTTGTAAGAATGGTTAGTACAAGAGTAGAGAAAGTCATGTGAGTGTAACACATCAGATATCTGTATTAACATGAAGAAGATATAGGAATAAGAGTTTGTAAGAATGGTTAGTACAGGAGTAGAGAAAGTCATGTGAGTGCAACACGTCAGATATCTGTATTAACATGAAGAAGATATAGGAATAAGAGTTTGTAAGAATGGTTAGTACAAGAGTAGAGAAAGTCATGTGAGTGTAACACATCAGATATCTGTATTAACATGAAGAAGATATAGGAATAAGAGTTTGTAAGAATGGTTAGTACAAGAGTAGAGAAAGTCATGTGAGTGTAACACATCAGATATCTGTATTAACATGAAGAAGATATAGGAATAAGAGTTTGTAAGAATGGTTAGTACAAGAGTAGAGAAAGTCATGTGAGTGTAACACATCAGATATCTGTATTAACATGAAGAAGATATAGGAATAAGAGTTTGTAAGAATGGTTAGTACAAGAGTAGAGAAAGTCATGTGAGTGTAACACGTCAGATGTCTGTATTAACATGAAGAAGATATAGGAATAAGAGTTTGTAAGAATGGTTAGTACAAGAGTAGAGAAAGTCATGTGAGTGTAACACGTCAGATATCTGTATTAACATGAAGAAGATATAGGAATAAGAGTTTGTAAGAATGGTTAGTACAAGAGTAGAGAAAGTCATGTGAGTGTAACACATGAGATATTTTAAAGGAAAATCATGTCATTAATTAAGAGCCAAAACTATTAAAATATATAACAGGAAATCAAGAATTGTCACATCTGGAAGAACGATTGTAATATTGTACAGAGTGAGCTGTTGTAGAAGTTCCTAGAACCACCACCAGAACAGTCTACAGAAAAATCAGCCTTTGAAACACATTTCAGGAAATTTAACAGATGGGTGTTATGTATTAAAGATACCTGTTCATTTTGTAGTTTTAATATGATGTTGACATAATGTTGCAGGTTTTGAGGAATAAAGAAGCCCCTCAGAGGAATGATGGGCTGTTGTACGACTTGCAGCATAGGATACTGTCACTTGTATACCCAAAGCCAGAAGTGAACCTTGCGTTGGCTCTCGTCTTGCTGGCCGACAGACTGATGCATGACGGGGTGCGTATGAGAACCAATACTCACTATATAAAATATCTACCTTGTGCACTCAATTATTACAGCATTATCCTTACTTTCTCCAATACTTATCTGCGGTGGAGCAAATATCCAAACATTTCATACTGAAATTTAACTGGAGATATATGTTTCGAGGTCTGTTTGACCCAAAAACAGCACTTTGAGGATATAATCATGATTTTCAAGAAAATATTTCACTTCAGATGTGTCTTCACACGAAACAATTTTATTGCATTGGATTACCTCAAAAATTGCTTGCAATAATTTTGATTAAAATATGACATACTTAAGATATTTGCCTCACAAATACAATATGTAGGTACCTTCAAGTTTCTGTAAATACGCTTTGAAGTACTGTTTATTGTAAACAATGTGGAAATGTGTTCGTGTTTTTGTGTGTTTGTCAGAATGTGCATGTACTTGTATGTTAATCCACTACATACATACAGTATTCTATCAGTCCAGCCTAAATGTGATAATGAAATGGTTTTATGTTTTATTACGGTGAATTGTAACATAGGCGGCATCGTGGCAGAGCAATTAGACTGTTTGCCTACCACCTAGATGACCCAGGTTCAATCCCAGGGTCCTGCATGTGGTATTCGTGGTGTACAAAGCGACATCTGGGCGGGCTTTCTCCAGGTTCTTCGGTTTCCCCCACCACTCATTCCACCAACTGCTTCATCATCCTCTTTCCATTCATTAATTTTGTCTGCATTTCATATCATCCTGTTCCTAACTCTCATACTTGCAGATGTTCACTCTGTCTGGTACATAGGTTACTGTGTTCCCTGACAGACGGCTGACCCTAGACACTGACTTGTAAGTCCTACATAAGGGGAGGGTACTCACTTCCTCACTCTCATACTTGCAGGTGTTCACTCTGTCTGGTACATAGGTTACTGTGTTCCCTGACAGACGGCTGACCCTAGACACTGACTTGTAAGTCCTACATAAGGGGAGGGTACTCACTTCCTCACTCTCATACTTGCAGGTGTTCACTCTGTCTGGTACATAGGTTCCTGTGTTCCCTGACAGACGTCTGACTCTAGACACTGACTTGTAAGTCCTACATAAGGGGAGGGTAATCACTTCCTCACTCTCATACTTGCAAGTGTTCACTCTGTCTGGTACATAGGTCCCTGTGTTCCCTGACAGACGTCTGACTCTAGACACTGACTTGTAAGTCCTACATAAGGGGAGGGTAATCACTTCCTCACTCTCATACTTGCAGGTGCTCACTCTGTCTGGTACATAGGTTCCTGTGTTCCCTGACAGACGTCTGACTCTAGGCACTGTCTTATAAGTCCTATATAAGGGAAGGGAAATCACTTCCTCACTCATACTTGCAGGTGTTCTATCTGTCTGGTACATAGGTTCCTGTGTTCCCTGACAGACGTCTGACTCTAGACACTGGCTTGTAAGTCCTACATAAGGGGAGGGAAATCACTTCCTCACACATACTTGCAGGTGTTCTATCTGTCTGGTACATAGGTTCCTGTGTTCCGTGACAGACGTCTGACTCTAGACACTGACTTGTAAGTCCTACATAAGGGGAGGGAAATCACTTCCTCACACATACTTGCAGGTGTTCACTGTCTGGTACATAGGTTCCTGTGTTCCGTGACAGACGTCTGACTCTAGACACTGACTTGTAAGTCCTACATAAGGGGAGGGTAATCACTTCCTCACTCTCATACTTGCAGGTGTTCACTCTGCCTGGTACATAGGTTCCTGTGTTCCGTGACAGACGTCTGACTCTAGACACTGACTTGTAAGTCCTACATAAGGGGAGGGAAATCACTTCCTCACACATACTTGCAGGTGTGCACTGTCTGGTACATAGGTTCCTGTGTTCCCTGACAGACTCTGACTCTAGACACTGTCTTGTAAGTCCTACATAAGGGGAGAGTAATCACTTCCTCACTCTCATACTTGCAGGTGTTCACTCTGTCTGGTACATAGGTTCCTGTGTTCCCTGACAGACGTCTGACTCTAGACACTGTCTTGTAAGTCCTACATAAGGGGAGGGTAATCACTTCCTCACTCTCATACTTGCAGGTGTTCACTCTGTCTGGTACATAGGTTCCTGTGTTCCCTGACAGACGTCTGACTCTAGACACTGTCTTGTAAGTCCTACATAAGGGGAGAGTAATCACTTCCTCACTCTCATACTTGCAGGTGTTCACTCTGTCTGGTACATAGGTTCCTGTGTTCCCTGACAGACGTCTGACTCTAGACACTGTCTTGTAAGTCCTACATAAGGGGAGAGTAATCACTTCCTCACTCTCATACTTGCAGGTGTTCACTCTGTCTGGTGCATAGGTTCCTGTGTTCCCTGACAGACGTCTGACTATAGACACTGTCTTGTAAGTCCTACATAAGGGGAGGGTAATCACTTCCTCACTCTCATACTTGCAGGTGTTCACTCTGTCTGGTACATAGGTTCCTGTGTTCCCTGACAGACGTCTGACTCTAGACACTGTCTTGTAAGTCCTACACAAGGGGAGGGTAATCACTTCCTCACTCTCATACTTGCAGGTGTTCACTCTGTCTGGTACATAGGTTCCTGTGTTCCCTGACAGATGTCTGACTCTAGACACTGACTTGTAACTCCTACATACGGGGAGGGTAATCACTTCCTCACTCTCATACTTGCAGGTGTTTCCTGACAGACGTTTGACTCTAGACACTGACTTGTAAGTCCTACTACATAAAGGGAGGGTAATCACTTCCTCACTCTCATACTTGCAGGTGTTCACTCTGGTACATAGGTCCCTGTGTTCCCTGACAGACGTCTGACTCTAGACACTGACTTGTAAGTCCTACATAAGGGTAGGGTAATCACTTCCTCACTCTCATACTTGCAGGTGCTCACTCTGTCTGGTACATAGGTTCCTGTGTTCCCTGACAGACATCTGACTCTAGGCACTGTCTTATAAGTCCTATATAAGGGAAGGGAAATCACTTCCTCACACATACTTGCAGGTGTTCACTGTCTGGTACATAGGTTCCTGTGTTCCGTGACAGACGTCTGACTCTAGACACTGACTTGTAAGTCCTACATAAGGGGAGGGTAATCACTTCCTCACTCTCATACTTGCAGGTGTTCACTCTGCCTGATACATAGGTTCCTGTGTTCCGTGACAGACGTCTGACTCTAGACACTGACTTGTAAGTCCTACATAAGGGGAGGGACATCACTTCCTCACACATACTTGCAGGTGTTCACTGTCTGGTACATAGGTTCCTGTGTTCCGTGACAGACGTCTGACTCTAGACACTGACTTGTAAGTCCTACATAAGGGGAGGGTAATCACTTCCTCACTCTCATACTTGCAGGTGTTCACTCTGTCTGGTACATAGGTTCCTGTGTTCCCTGACAGACGTCTGACTATAGACACTGTCTTGTAAGTCCTACATAAGGGGAGGGTAATCACTTCCTCACTCTCATACTTGCAGGTGTTCACTGTGTCTGGTACATAGGTTCCTGTGTTCCCTGACAGATGTCTGACTCTAGACACTGTCTTGTAAGTCCTACATAAGGGGAGGGTAATCACTTCCTCACTCTCATACTTGCAGGTGTTCACTCTGTCTGGTACATAGGTTCCTGTGTTCCCTGACAGATGTCTGACTCTAGACACTGACTTGTAACTCCTACATAAGGGGAGGGTAATCACTTCCTCACTCTCATACTTGCAGGTGTTCACTCTGTCTGGTACATAGGTTCCTATGTTCCCTGACAGACGTCTGACTCTAGACACTGGCTTGTAAGTCCTACATAAGGGGAGGGTAATCACTTCCTCACTCTCACACTTGCAGGTGTTCACTCTGTCTGGTACATTGGTTCCTGTGTTCCCTGACAGATGTCTGACTCTAGACACTGACTTGTAAGTCCTACATAAGGGGAGGGTAATCACTTCCTCACTCTCATACTTGCAGGTGTTCACTCTGTCTGGTACATAGGTTCCTGTGTTCCCTGACAGACGTCTGACTCTAGACACTGACTTGTAAGTCCTACATAAGGGGAGGGTAATCACTTCCTCACTCTCATACTTGCAGGTGTTCACTCTGTCTGCTACATAGGTTCCTGTGTTCCCTGACAGACGTCTGACTCTAGACACTGTCTTGTAAGTCCTACATAAGGGGAGGGTAATCACTTCCTCACTCTCATACTTGCAGGTGTTCACTCTGTCTGGTACATAGGTTCCTGTGTTCCCTGACAGACGTCTGACTCTAGACACTGACTTGTAAGTCCTACATAAGGGGAGGGTAATCACTTTCTCACTCTCATACTTGCAGGTGTTCACTCTGTCTGCTACATAGGTTCCTGTGTTCCCTGACAGACGTCTGACTCTAGACACTGGCTTGTAAGTCCTACATAAGGGGAGGGTAATCACTTCCTCACTCTCATACTTGCAGGTGTTCACTCTGTCTGGTACATAGGTTCCTGTGTTCCCTGACAGACGTCTGACTCTAGACACTGACTTGTAACTCCTACATAAGGGGAGGGTAATGACTTCCTCACTCTCATGCTTGCAGGTGTGAGAATTGCAGTGCTGTTGTGTACTGAGTTTGTAATGTAGACTGTAGTTCAGTTGTGACATGTATTATGTGAGTAGCGTGGACTTATTCTGCCCATTTACATGTTGCAGGAAACACATGCAGCATCAGAACTATACTCAGAGCTGCTATCACAGCAGGATCTGTACCCACACAAGACTCTACTGGTCCCTCTGCCCCACGTGAGTGTACTGTGTCACAACGCTGTCACCTTGTACCTGAGATGTGGGGACCTGGAGCAGGCCCAGGCTGTGTGTAACAAAGCATTGCATCTGTTCTGTAGACAGGAGAGTGGGTCGTTGGGTGGAGACCTGGAGCACAACTTGCTGAGGCTGGACCTGGAGCAGGACCTGGTGGCAATGGTCCTTCAATGTCACATTCACAGACTGGCTGGGGACGACCACAGTGAGAGCAACATGCTGGACAAGTGAGTCCTACCATCTTGAATCATTTCTACACTCAATAGTACTGTAACAAATGAGAAAACACTAGTTGCTGCTAATGACTCTTTATTGTCTTCTAGTCAGCATAGTGCTAACGTTACACTTATATCACTGTTGTACAAACTAAGAGCACAGAACGAGTGTCAAATCGAATCACAGTAAAGAGCTGTCAAATTACACTTGCACTGAAGTGCTACACTGAATGCTTTGTATACGTCTTTCCTCAGTCCAACACTTCACCACAAGCCCAACTGGAACAACTTCTAGTCCTTCACTTCTACTACTTCTCTTTGGGCAAGAGTGGGTCCCTTATATAGTTTGGAAATGTTCTGGAAGTAGAATGATTGAGAGAGCCTGTGAGAGAACAGTCCAGACAATGCACCACTACACACTAGCTATTGTTTCTGGAGGCTCTATTGTCCCACTGGCAGCTGGGATTATTGAGCAGGTAAACCCCTCCGGCCCGTTCTTGGTGCCGAGCGGAGATCAGACCCTGACTGGTATTTCTTACCAGCCACGTCTGGGCTGATGGCTGGCACAACAAAATATGCACAATTTGGATCTAATATGTTTTGTTGCTAGCTAATGCTGGATTTCTGACAATGAAGTCATTAATCCTCTTGCTCTCCAATATTTTTCACTGATGGATGGGAAGGGCGTTAGAAGTGACCGGGCATATTTGAAGGTGGTCTTGGTTCATTTCCTCTTGCAGATCACATAGAGGACAGAGTGGTGAAGAATATATCCCAATTCTTTTTAAATGTTTTGCCAGACAATCATGTCCTGTAATCAACCTGAAGGTTGCAACTGTAGTTTTTCGAGGATATTCATGAATTTGTGAGCTAAGGCTTTTACGGCCGGTGTCTATCCAATAAAATGATGTTCCCGGGTTTATTGGCTGTGGTCCAGTCAGTGCATAAACACCTGACGTTTCGCCATTCCAACGAGCGGCTGCAATGGGACAGAGGGGGCAGTCTCATCCCATCATTGGCTGCAATGGGACAGTCTCATCCCATCATATATCTATAAGACGGCCGCTCCTGATGAGCGTCCTTTAACAAGTCACCTTGCTCTGATGATGGTCGTCGGAATGGCGGGCGAAACATCAGGTGTTTACGCATTGACTGGACCATGGCCAATAAACCCAGGAACATCATTTTATCAGGGATTACTGTTTGAATGTTTGGTAGTTCCCATCTTTTATTTTTTGATTTTTCATAGTAATATTTTGCAGTAATTTTTTTGAATTGAGATTTGACCAGGAACAGTGTGCCTGTGGTTGTACAGCAAGTTAATGTCATCAAGCTGTTGAGGCATGTGCAAAGTTAGCTTCACCATACAGGACTGTACCAAAACGGATTAGAGCCTTCAACAAGGGGCATGACCAACATGTCATATCATACAGGTGTTAGCGAGAGGATGTGGAACCTGTTTCTGCACTTCTAGACAAACAGTACATGACACTGTTTTTTTGTATTTTAAAGAATCACCTTAGAATGCAGAAATGACAGACATCGCAGTGGTTTACCTGGGGTTTGATGGAGGCATAGGAATGGTTATGACGCAACTCTGCTCAAACTCACTTGGAGTGCTATGGTCACGGTGAGATGCCTTTTTACAGTGCATTATGGCACTTAATGGGACATGGGCCAGGTCATGTGTACCTCTCAACGTCATTACAGGGCACCACACAGAGCCTACAACTGTGATGGTGTCACCCTAACACATACCATCCTGCAAGTACAGTATTTGCATAATGCTCGGGTGCACATGACACATCCTGTAGATGATCTGTTCCATCGCTGGAGATGGGAAGCGCTTTTCCACCCACCAACTTACCACACTTAAATCCTGTCGCCAAAGATATTAGAGCTAAGTTTCCAGTGAATAGATAATTTCAGCAACAAAAAAGGTTTTTCTAAAATCTGCATAAGTGCTCTCTTACAAGCAGCAATTACCAGAGATAACACTGCCTCCGGAACCAGTATTAACAAGGTGGGGAACATCGACAGTAGCAGTTAATTTCTATAGTATATTAAATGATATAAAGACTGTCGTAGATTCATTTGATCCTGAAAGTGCTGCATCTATTGGCGAATCCCAGGCTCCAGGCTGCGTTTAGCGACTCCAGTTGGCTACATCAGGAGCAACTTCGGCTGGCTACCACAAAGCATCAAACCTCTAGAAACACCAGGACTGCCTATGGAAGATTGTACTGCAGTCATAGAGGATGCTGTTGAAAAACTAAGTGCTGTGCATGGAGAAACTGGTGCAAGTGTGTTACATAAATTGCAAAATGGTTAAAGAGAAATCCTGGCTATTCAACATTTCATAGTGTGCGGCAAATTCTAAATGGAGATGATGTTGATCCACTTGAGGACATTTCTCCAGGGAAAATTCCTTACCTAAAATTTGACCCAGTTACATCATGTGACGTGTGATGCAGTATTACTAGTTATGGTAGGTGTTGTGTTGGAGTGTTTTGTTTCCCATTGTTTGATTGTTTGCATTATATCGTTTGCAGTTGGCCTAGTGCGATTATCTTTTGTCTTCATTGTAAATGTTATATATATTAACGAATAAAATTGTGATAATAAATACACTAATATTATTTCAATTGTGGCCTCCAGAGCAAAGAAGACTATCTCATTAGAAAGACTAAAAGTTAATACATCGACGTAATATATAATTTTCACGGGGGTCGCGTCTCAAGGAAAATTATCAGCTGTAAATTGTGAACATACTTCATACCCGTACCACAACCGCGATAGGAGAGAAAGAGTCGTCGCAGTTCATCGAAAGAGTTAGCCGGATCTTTTATACGAGAAAAGAATTCATCATACCGACCCTTCAAAGTGACGACGAGCAGAAGATTCCCTTCATACTGGTAACGGGAGACACCAGCCGGAAGAGACTCTTTCATACTGGCGCCCAGACGTGCGACGGCTCGAATACAGGCGTATAGAGTAAAAATATGTACCTGGACAAAGAGTGAAAAGAAGACATTTTGATGGAGTATCCTTTTTCTTGTGCTCCAGAATTCAAGTAAGACTAGTACTAATTTATGATACTACGTAATAAGAAAATTGTACAGAAGATGGAAAAAGTTGAGAAAGATAATGATAGTGTAGAGAGGGAAGTGAGTGATAAGTTATCAGTAGAAGGTAGAAAGAATGTAGTATGTAAGGAATCTGAAATAGGATTGAAAGAAATATTGGAAGCGATGAACAAAAATACAGCAGATATAAAAGCAGATGTAGCAAAACTAAGAGAGGATAGTGTTAGAAATGTAACAGAACTAAAAGCAGATGTAGCAAAACTAAGAGAGGATAGTGTTAGAAATGTAGCAGATTTGAAGGAGGATAATGCCAGAAATATAAATAAATTGTCACAAGAAATTGAATTATGTAAGAAGGAATGTACAGAAAGAATTGAATCAAGTAACAATGATATAGCTAAATTAGGTGAGTTAGTAAGCGTGATAAAATTAGGACAGGAATCAAACACAGTAGAAATAGCTAGGCTAGGAGAATTGATAAATGAAGTTAAGTTAGGACAGGAGAAGACAGTGGTAGAAATGAAAGCTGAATTAAGTAAAGAATTTGATGAAAAACTAGCAGAACAGAATACAAAAATTGCAAAGGTAGGAGATGAATTGAGAACAGAGATAGTCGTGGTAGAACAGAGTTGTAAAATGTATCAAGATGGAATTAGGTCAAAACAAAATGACATTGATGTAAAAATTGATAGTTTAGAAAATGTTGTAAAGGGTATAAGCGCTGAGATGCAGTCACAGCGAGAAGAATTGAATAAAGTAAAGGAGGAAGCCAATGTAAATGTAAATAGAATAAATGAAACGGTTACAAAGGAAAAAGAATTTACAGGAAGGCTTTCCCAAGTTGTGATTGCTCTACAGGCTGATAGAGTTAATGACAATCATGATCAATTTGTGAGTGAATGCAAAAATATGACCAATACTGATGCACTTGACAATAACAGTAATATGGCGGACTTTCAGGAGAATGATTTAGCTATGCCAATGCACTCCCCTAGTCAAAACCATAATTGTCACGCTAGTCACTTGTTCCATGACCTAACCCCTCCGTCATTTGACGAAGAAGCCGGTGACAATCCAAAAATTTTCATAAAAGAACTGGAGGATTATTTTAGGATCAAACGAATTCCGAACGAGATACGAATGATGGTGGTTAAACGCTGTCTTAAGAAAAACGCATTGGAATGGTTAAGACTAACTTTGGCGTCTCACGAAACATATAGTATGTTTCGAAACCTTTTTATAAATAGATTTTGGGGACCGGGACGTCAAAACCAGATTAAAGTCGAACTGGCTACCGGACATTATGACAGTAAACGTGGTATTTCAATGATGGAGTATTTTTTGAAACTGGCGAACAAATCGAAACTACTCCAACCTCAGTTGAGTGAACAGGAGGTTATTGAAGCACTTATTCGCCATTATCCACCGCACATAAGAAATAATCTGATCGTGGCGAAACCGGTTGATTTTTCGGACGTAATTGAATTATTGGCAGAGTTCGAGGCACAGAATAATTACCAAGAGACTAACTCCAGTCAGCGATATGAAAATGGACAGCGCGCTGTAGGTGGCCAAGGTAGGAATCAAGGAACGCAATTAGAACGTCTTAGAAATAATTTTCCAACAACGAATGAGAACCAGGGAAATGGTGTGAGAGATGAAACACACCAAAATAATGGTGAAAACTACAGAACAAATAGACGTCCTGATGTAAGATCGAATTACAGAGGTCCTATACCGCGAGACAGACAAAATCCGCGATACGAGAGACGTAATCATGATTATGGTGGCGATACCAGAGGGCGTGGAAGAACCAGTCAAATTAATCACATCCGGTTTTACAGAAATTACAATCGTAGGTGGAATGGAAGCTACGATCCGAGAAATCATAGTACAAATTATCAGGAAAATGTAACCCAAGTGCCTAGGTTCGAGGAGGAAAGCGTCGAACGCAGGAATGATCGCGACTTTCCTAGAACACAGAATCAAGAAACAAATACTGGCACGATATCAACAAGTAACAATCAAACGAATGAGAATCAGGGAAATTAATTCCGAAATCATTTTATGCCTTGGAAAATGATTTGATGGTGCAGGCACAGGGCAAAATTCACGTAAATTTAATCACCGACAACAAAATTAACCCAGTAAAGTCCAATAAAGAGTTAGTCAATCCACCTCAAATTGAGTTAAATATATGGGACCGTAGCTTCACTGTGTTAATAGATACTGGGGCAAGCTCATCGGTAATTTCAGAGGAATTATTCCAGGAATTATTATCCTCAAACAAGATAGAGTACTTGCACGTAAACAATGTGTATTGTAGTACAGCGATCGGTAAAAAGAGAGATCGGGTGAAATATCAAATGTTAGTTAAAGCACATGTAAATGGTTGGAAATTTGATTTTGTCGCATTAGTTATTCAGCGTTTGGCAAGAGAAATTATTATTGGAAACGACTTACTTTATCACTGGCAAGCAATCATCGATTTCGAAGAGCATGAACTACGCGTTAAAGATGGTGAAAACACACGAATAGTGAGACTGTTAGAAGGTGAAAATATTGAAGCGAACGAGGATTTCGATGATGTTAATAATGGAAGATTTTTTGTAGAGAATGTTATATTGTACGACGACGAAAAAGTAAGTGCAAATGAAGAAGACGACTGCGATGATATACAAAAATACGTCGAAATTGATTTGTTTAATAATAATGTTCGCGGAGTTCGAGGAGAGAATCACCATCTGCGAGATGATTGCGGAGTATACAGATTGGATGTCGTCAGAGATGATAAAAAGAAAGAAGAAGAATCTTTTATGGCTACGCTGAACGAAAAAGTGAATAATGCACACAATATAAATGAAGAACAAAAGAATCAACTGAGAGCGTGCTTAATCAAGAACCGAGAAGTATTCAGTTCGAAACCCGGTCTGTGCAACAAGTACACCCACATCTTTAAAGTGGAAAACGCTACCCCTTACTCCCATAAAAGCTGGCCCATTCCAAACTCAATAAAGGACAAAGCAAAAGAGGTAATAAATAAAATGTTAGAAGATGATATTATAGAAATATCTGATACACCCTACCTCCATCCACTATGTTGGGTTCATAAATCCGATGGTTCATTAAGGATGACAATTGATGCCAGAAAGATTAACTCTTTAACGCAACCGGACCATTTCAGACCGCGAGGCGTAGATGAAGTTTTAGCTAGCCTTAAACGCGGGAAGTATTTTTCAAAATTGGACTTGGTGTCGTCTTACTGGCAAATTCCATTGGATGAAACTGTGCGAAAGTACACTGGGTTCTGTTTTAATGGAAAAATTTATCAATTCAAAACCTGCGGTTTCGGTTTGTCTACCAGTGGTAGTGCCCTGCTTCGTGCTATTCATAACATATTCAATGATACTATAGAAGGCTTCGCAATTCAATACATAGACGACTTTTTGATCTATGATAATGATTATAATGAGCATATAAAACACTTGCAGTATATTTTTTCAAAATTTTATGAGAGCGGTATGACCATAAACTTTAATAAGTCACAATTTCTGACTAAAGAGATAGAGTTCCTTGGTTACGTGGTGACTGAAGCGGGAATAACTCCGAATATGGACCGCATTAGAGCTATTCAGGCAATCCCTCCACCAAAGAATACCAAACAACTGAGAAGATTATTAGGAATCTTCCAATACGAGAGCAAATTTATAATAAATTATGCTAAAGAACTCAGTCCGTTGAGGGGATTACTGAAAAAGAATAATAAATGGAAATGGACCGAAGAACATCAGCAGGCATTTATGAAGGTTAAAGACTTGTTTAACAACACAATTCTATTGGAAAGGCCAATACCTGACGCTCCTTATCACTTATACACGGACGCGAGCATACAGGCTTACGCAGGTGTCTTAACACAGGTCGATGGAGACGGCAATAGCCATGTCATCGCTACAGCTTCCCGATCGCTGAACCAAGTCGAGGCAAATGCTTGTATTACTGAGCAAGAAATCGGAGCAATATACTTTGCACTACAGAAGTTCCGTCAGTACGTGTACAATGCTAAAATCATTGTGTACACAGATCATATTAGCTTGTCATTCATAAAGAAATGCAAGCTGACTAGCTCAAAGATTTCCAGATATATACACGAAATTACATCGCATGATATTGACATCCATCATATACCTGGGAAGGAGAATGTTTTTAGTGATTTGCTCTCCAGACAGTCGTTGGAAAAACAGATTCCCGAAACATTGTCGCACCCACAGAATGAGGTTAAACTCATGGTGTTGAATTTGGGATATAGCCGAAAACTTTCCAGCAAGTTTGAGAACGTAACCGAGTGGCAACAACGAGATCCGTTGTTAAGGGATCTTTGGGAAACGGCTCCAGGTATATACGACAACAGAGGAACGGTCGCTAAACATGATGGTGTTTTATATAAACTCCATGGGCGATTTGAGAAAAGATGGAAGGTCATAGTGCCTCAGGAGTTGGAGCGTGAAGTGATAGAGACATTTCACAATAATCTCGCGCATCCAGGATGTGAGAAGACAGCCACAGCTATCAAAGAACACCTATACTTCAAACGAATCGACCGGAAGGTGAGAAAATTCGTTGTGGCCTGTGAGCTATGTCAAAAAGCAAAGCCCTTAAATATTAAATATGACTGTGCTCCACAATCAGTAATAAGGAGTGAAAGGAACGCTTTGGTTGCTATTGATGCACATGGTGAAATGCCTGCTACCCAGTATAACTGTAGGTACATCTTCGTTATGTTTGATATTTTCTCGAAGTTTGTCCGATTATACCCAGTTAGAAACATCAAAAGTCAGACTTGCGTGAACAGAATCCTAAAGGATTGGATTCCAAAATATGGTCATATAAAAGCTATCTTATCCGATAATGCTACCGTTCACAAAAGCAAGGTGTTTACTACAGCCCTTCGAAGCAATAATATAAGAATATATAACTCTTCGGCATACTATCCCCAAGGTAACCCATGTGAGAGGGTTATGCGTGATTTAGGAATATATTTCAGGATACTGTGTCATGCCAATCACCGAGGATGGTACAAATACTGTCAGGTGATAGAAGATATATTGAACCATACGATTAATACCACCACTGGATTTGCTCCTTACGAACTAATGACGAGCAAACCACCCAAACCTTTAGTACTTAAAGCCATTACAACTATCAAGAGGGAAGCTAATGTACCTCGAGAAGAAGAAAAATGTATCGAAGCCTTCAACAGGATAAGGAAGAAAGCCGAGAAAAGGGCATCTCAAGTCAAGAGGTATGAAGCAAAATGGAATCCCGAAGTCGGTGATAAAGTCCTCATTAGACAGTTTAATTTGTCAAGAGCCTCCAAGAAGATATATAGGCGAATGAATCTATTATACAAAGGACCATTCAGGATATCGGAGAAATTTGGAGATCATACATATGGACTTGAGGGTAGTAACGGCAAAAAGGTAGCCAAGTACCACAAGACTATGCTTAAGCCCTACCGAGATGCCGAAATAGATATGGCAAAGTGACGTGACAATCAATTATAAGAAAAATCATAAAACAAATTTTAGTGGGGAGGGGCATAGAACCCCTGAAAGTTGCCAAAAAAAAAATTGAAACATTGTCAAGAGAAAATATTTTTGTATTCAACGATGACATGTTTTTCAACACAGTTGTTATATTGTTGTACAATTACATTGTTGTGGGGAGATCATCACAGTACATGCAACATTGTATGGCTGAAAACAATTTTCCCAAAATAGAATTAGTTGCATATACTGTGATGAGGGGCATTTGATGCAGTATTACTAGTTATGGTAGGTGTTGTGTTGGAGTGTTTTGTTTCCCATTGTTTGATTGTTTGCATTATATCGTTTGCAGTTGGCCTAGTGCGATTATCTTTTGTCTTCATTGTAAATGTTATATATATTAACGAATAAAATTGTGATAATAAATACACTAATATTATTTCAATTGTGGCCTCCAGAGCAAAGAAGACTATCTCATTAGAAAGACTAAAAGTTAATACATCGACGTAATATATAATTTTCACGGGGGTCGCGTCTCAAGGAAAATTATCAGCTGTAAATTGTGAACATACTTCATACCCGTACCACAACCGCGATAGGAGAGAAAGAGTCATCGCAGTTCATCGAAAGAGTTAGCCGGATCTTTTATACGAGAAAAGAATTCATCATACCGACCCTTCAAAGTGACGACGAGCAGAAGATTCCCTTCATACTGGTAACGGGAGACACCAGCCGGAAGAGACTCTTTCACGTGGAAAGATATTTCTCTGTCTATAAGAACATTCTCACTGACAAGCATCTTTCAATGACCCTAGAAAACATTGTAAAATACCTAATTGTTCACTGTGCTAAAAACCATAATGTATTTGTGTGTTGTAACTAAAGAGTGATAAGTTGGAATTAAATTAGAGGTAAAACTGGAACAGAAAAATTCAATGCCACAGCTGGGATTTGAACCACAGACCCTTTGCTTACCAGGCAGGTGCTCTAACCATTAAGCTACTGTGACAACCTGCCAGAATGACATTGAATTCTCCAACCAATTCGTATTTCTCCCAGTAAACCACAAAGACTATCTCCCTAATGGGTACTATTGCAAGTACTCTATGTCCTGGGATTAAATAACCTTCAGATGGTAATTATTATGTATTTATGCCAACAAAATGAAGATTATTTAAACCTAGGACATAAAGTTCTTGCAATAGTAAGTCACCATTGGGGTAATTGTCTCTGATGTGAGACTGCCTTTGTGGTTTATCTGGAGAAATACGAACTGGTTTGAGAATTCAGTGTCATTCTGGCAAGTTGTCACAGTAGCTTAATGGTTAGAGCACCCGCCTAGTAAGCGGAGAGTCTGTGGTTCAAATCCCAGCTGTGACATTGAATTTTTTAAGTTCTAGTACTACCTCCCAAACTTTGCCCACACACAGCTTGTGTGTTTAAAAACACCAACAGTAAGTTTGTTGACATAAATAAATAATAATTGCAATTAAATATTTGATATTACTTATTTTCCCCATTTTACATATTTTACTGTATATTTGACTGCTTTTCACTACATATGTTGCTAGGTGATGCTACATAAAAATCCCAGCTCTAACTACTGTAGTAACCCTCCATTAGATGTGCTCCTGGTCAAACACTATCTCATGGGGCCTGGTAGGCCCACACTATATTTTGTGCTTATATGCTTGCATTTATCGTTTTTAATTGTATTTGTCCTTCATTCCCATGTTTAGCACTTCATCTAGCGTAATATACACGGTTTTTATTAGTATTATCTTACTCGATAGATCATAGATGAATAAAATGTAGTATGAGTACACTATACATTATAATTTGCACTGCACTACATGGAAATATAATAAACTGCAATGTTTGGGTGTACAACTGTCAATAACAATAATCCCTGACAAGCATATGATGTTACCTACAAAATACATGTTATGATATAGATTGCTTTCACCCACTTCTTTATGATCAGTTTATCTTCAGAGTTTGAATCATCTGATTGATACAAACTGTCATACATGGATAAGGTAAATGCTGCTCTTCTTCCATATTGATGATAGTTACTTGGGCTGAGCATTGCTTCCCCTGAGGATGACGGCAGAGTTAGTTATTGAAAGCTTGGGCAGTTACCCAAGTGTTAGCCTGAGAAACTGTCTTGGAATTTTGTAAATCATACCTTTTGCTTCTATTTGTGAGAAATAGTAACATCTACTTGCAATGACAAAGCAATATTGCAAAGCCAACGAGTAAAAATATGTCAGTAACATGTAATGAGAGTAGGGTCACAGAGTTTGGTCGACCTCTGCGACATATAACTGCCAATTAGTCATTCTTGGAGCTAAAGAAATAAACAGATAAGATTAGATTGTCACTTCACCAAACAGTCGAGTAAGGCGCGATATTAGATGTCCTAGTCAGGCAATTGCATAGGTGTGTTTGTTTGAAAACTAGAATGTTTAAATAAACATAAGGGTCTCCCAGGCCCTTAGCGACCTCTGGAGAGTTAACTGACATTGTCTTTCCACAAATCATCGAACTCTGTGACCAGTATTTGATGTGCAATGCTTTCTTTCGTGGAGAGAAAAAATATGGTCATATGGTATCCATATTTTCAATTACACTTTCTCGACTTTCTTACACACAGTTGGGATGGTACTGCAGTGTTGTTGTCTGATACGCTACTGTGCACAAGTAAATGAAAGAAATTCACACCTAATTTAGAGGAACATGTTATCACTCTACATAGAGAAGGGAGGATGTGCTGAGTGGTCAAGTAAAGGGTGATGTTTAATTTAAAAGGTGAGTTAATTAATAACACTGAACAACACTTACAACATTTTTTTGGGACGCGTTTCGAAGGTAACTTTCCTCCATTATCAACCGGACAATAACTGGGTTTCCATGGTGCTTGATGGTGTAGATGGTGATGCTTCTTCTGGTGTTTCTTCTGGTGGCGGTTCTATGAACTTACTGAAAATGTCTCTCGGAGGAATGTCGAAATTAAATACTCGGTTTCTATTTTTTAAAATAAAGATTTGTTCCCATGTGGACAGTTCTTGTTTTCCGGTTATGTGTTTAAGAAGTTTCGGTTCTAGCTTTATGTCATGATTTTTTGTCCAAAAGTGAAATGCAACCGCTGATTTTTCTAATTGTTTACTCTTAATGTTTCTAACGTGTTCCTTGGATCTAATTTCTAAATTTCTTTTGGTTTTTCCTATGTATATTTCATTACAATCACTGCATTCAATTTGGTATATGCCAGATTTTTTGTTAGGTGGAATAGCATCTTTGATGTTTGAAAGTAGTAGGTTTTTTATGGAGTAATGGTTTACTGTTGTATTCCTTGAACACCTTTTTAAATTTATCAAAGGCCCATGGATGATATGTGAATTTTTTGAATATCATTTTTGTTTTTGCTGCTGTGAGAGTTGTAGTTTCTTTTAATAATTTTTTCTTTTCTGCTTGTTTTACCTTTTTATCTACTAATTCTTTGGGAAAGTCGTTTTTTTTTGTGCTATTTCAATTATTTTGTAATATTCTGTTTTATATTCTTCTGCTGAAAGAGGGATGTTCACCAATCTATGTGTTAAACTATTGAAAATTGCTTGTTTGTGGCTTCTTGGATTGTAACTATTAGCTTTTATGTAGTTGTCTGTCTGCGTTGGTTTTCTGTGAATACCGAAATTTATTCTATCCTTGTAGATTCTATCCTTGATAGAATAAATTTCGGTATTCACAGAAAACCAACGAAGACAGACAACTACATAAAAGCTAATAGTTTAACACATAGGTTGGTGAACATCCCTCTTTCAGCAGAAGAATATAAAACAGAATATTACAAAATAATTGAAATAGTACAAAAAAACGGCTTTCCCAAAGAATTAGTAGATAAAAAGGTAAAACAAGCAGAAAAGAAAAAATTATTAAAAGAAACTATAACTCTCACAGCAGCAAAAACAAAAATGATATTCAAAAAATTCATATATCATCCATGGGCTTTTGATAAATTTAAAAAGGTGTTCAAGGAATACAACATTGAGCTAGCAGCAGTAAACCATTACTCCATAAAAAACCTACTACTTTCAAACATCAAAGATGCTATTCCACCCAACAAAAAATCTGGCATATACCAAATTGAATGCAGTGATTGTAATGAAATATACATAGGAAAAACCAAAAGAAATTTAGAAATTAGATCCAAGGAACACGTTAGAAACATTAAGAGTAAACAATTAGAAAAATCAGCGGTTGCATTTCACTTTTGGACAAAAAATCATGACATAAAGCTAGAACCGAAACTTCTTAAACACATAACCGGAAAACAAGAACTGTCCACATGGGAACAAATCTTTATTTTAAAAAATAGAAACCGAGTATTTAATTTCGACATTCCTCCGAGAGACATTTTCAGTAAGTTCATTGAACCGCCACCAGAAGAAACACCAGAAGAAGCATCACCATCTACACCATCAAGCACCATGGAAACCCAGTTATTGTCCGGTTGATAATGGAGGAAAGTTACCTTCGAAACGCGTCCCGGAAAAATATGTTGTAAGTGTTGTTCAGTGTTATTAATTAACTCACCTTTTAAATTAAATTAATTACAACAACACTGTTTTCAAACTTCTATGAAAGAAAGATAGAAAAGGTGATGTGCCTGAACCAGAGTGTGATTGGTTATTGTACAAGACCGAATGTTGTTGCAGATGTGTGAACGTTATCTACAACTTCAAGCTGAGACACAAGAGTGAAGATGGTAAGCTGGACAAGGGCGAGGATGAGATCAGGACACTTGAACTGCTGGACCTGCTAGCGGCCAAGCTGCATGTGCACAAGGCTAACATCTACCACACTAGAGGCTTTGGCTTTGAGACAGACGCTCTACATGAGATACGAGAGGCAATGTACTGCAACCCTGGTAAGTGTCACCTTGCTATATTACACCACTCTTATGTCCCTTACAATATATTTCCATAACAATGGCATATACTGTGGGCTATCAAAGCTATCACCAAAGCCCATATCTAAAGTAAACAAGAAATTAATAAGTAATAATAATAATTGCAATACTAGCCAGTTCCCTCGTGAAGAATTACCGTGTAGGATGGGATTGTCTCGTTCTCTACCATTGAACAGAGACTCCTGCCACAGCCTCCATTGTGATGCAGGTGGGGCAATGCAGGAATAACCACCGATCCGGTGTAGCCTATGTGAGCCTATACTAGCCTATCTCCCCAGTCTATACTTATATACACATCTGGTGTAGCCTATGTGAGCCTATACTAGCATATCTCCTCAGTCTATACTTATATACAAATCTGGTGTAGCCTATGTGAGCCTATACTAGCCTATCTCCCCAGTCTATACTTATATACCGATCTGGTGTAGCCTATGTGAGCCTATACTAGCCTATCTCCCCAGTCTATACTTATATACACATCTGGTGTAGCCTATGTGAGCCTATACTAGCCTATCTCCCCAGTCTATACTTATATACAGATCTGGTGTAGCCTATGTGAGCCTATACTAGCCTATCTCCTCAGTCTATACTTATATACAGATCTGGTGTAGCCTATGTCAGCCTATACTAGCCTATCTCCCCAGTCTATACTTATATACACATCTGGTGTAGCCTATGTGAGCCTATACTAGCCTATCTCCCCAGTCTATACTTATATATAGATCTGGTGTAGCCTATGTGAGCCTATACTAGCCTATCTCCTCAGTCTATACTTATATACAGATCTGGTGTAGCCTATGTCAGCCTATACTAGCCTATCTCCCCAGTCTATACTTATATACAGATCTGCTGCAGCCTATGTGAGCCTATACTAGCCTATCTCCCCAGTCTATACTTATATACAGATCTGGTGTAGCCTATGTGAGCCTATACTAGCCTATCTCCTCAGTCTATACTTATATACAGATCTGGTGTAGCCTATGTGAGCCTATACTAACCTATCTCCCCAGTCTATACTTATATACAGATCTGGTGTAGCCTATGTGAGCCTATACTAGCCTATCTCCCCAGTCTATACTTATATACAGATCTGCTGTAGCCTATGTGAGCCTATACTAGCCTATCTCCCCAGTCTATACTTATATACAGATCTGGTGTAGCCTGTGTGAGCCTATACTAGCCTATCTCCTCAGTCTATACTTATATACAGATCTGGTGTAGCCTATGTGAGCCTATACTAGCCTATCTCCCCAGTCTATACTTATATACAGATCTGCTGCAGCCTATGTGAGCCTATACTAGCCTATCTCCCCAGTCTATACTTATATACAGATCTGGTGTAGCCTGTGTGAGCCTATACTAGCCTATCTCCTCAGTCTATACTTATATACAGATCTGGTGTAGCCTATGTGAGCCTATACTAGCCTATCTCCTCAGTCTATACTTATATACAGATCTGGTGTAACCTATGTGAGCCTATCTCCCCAGTCTATACTTATATACAGATCTGGTGTAGCCTGTGTGAGCCTATACTAGCCTATCTCCTCAGTCTATACTTATATACAGATCTGGTGTAGCCTATGTGAGCCTATACTAGCCTATCTCCCCAGTCTATACTTATATACAGATCTGGTGTAGCCTATGTGAGCCTATACTAGCCTATCTCCCCAGTCTATACTTATATACAGATCTGGTGTAGCCTATGTGAGCCTATACTAGCCTATCTCCCCAGTCTATACTTATATACCGATCTGGTGTAGCCTATGTGAGCCTATACTAGCCTATCTCCCCAGTCTATACTTTCTATACTTATATACAGATCTGGTGTAACCTATGTGAGCTTATACTAGCCTATCTCCCCAGTCTATACTTATATACCGATCTGGTGTAGCCTATGTGAGCCTATACTAGCCTATCTCCCCAGTCTATACTTATATACACATCTGGTGTAGCCTATGTGAGCCTATACTAGCCTATCTCCCCAGTCTATACTTATATACAGATCTGGTGTAGCCTATGTGAGCCTATACTAGCCTATCTCCCCAGTCTATACTTATATACAGATCTGGTGTAGCCTATGTGAGCCTATACAGCCTATCTCCTCAGCCTACACTTATATACAGATCTGGTGTAGCCTATGTGAGCCTATACTAGCCTATCTCCTCAGCCTATACTTATATACGGATCTGGTGTAGCCTATGTGAGCCTATACTAGCCTATCTCCCCAGTCTATACTTATATACAGATCTGGTGTAGCCTATGTGAGCTTATACTAGCCTATCTCCTCAGTCTATACTTATATACAGATCTGGTGTAGCCTATGTGAGCCTATACTAGCCTATCTCCCCAGTCTATATTTATATACAGATCTGGTGTAGCCTATGTGAGCCTATACTAGTAGATCTCCCCAGTCTATACTTATATACAGATCTGGTGTAGCCTATGTGAGCCTATACTAGCCTATCTCCGCAGTCTATACTTATATACAGATCTGGTGTAGCCTATGTGAGCCTATACTAGCCTATCTCCTCAGTCTATACTTATATACAGATCTGGTGTAGCCTATGTGAGCCTATACTAGCCTATCTCCCCAGTCTATACTTATATACAGATCTGGTGTAGCCTATGTGAGCCTATACTAGCCTATCTCCCCAGTCTATACTTATATACAGATCTGGTGTAGCCTATGAGAACCTATACTAGCCTATCTCCTCAGTCTATACTTATATACAGATCTGGTGTAGCCTATGTGAGCCTATACTAGCCTATCTCCCCAGTCTATACTTATATACAGATCTGGTGTAGCCTATGTGAGCCTATACTAGCCTATCTCCCCAACCTATACTTATATACAGATCTGGTGTAACCTATGTGAGCCTATACTAGCCTATCTCCCCAGTCTATACTTATATACAGATCTGGTGTAGCCTATGTGAGCCTATACTAGCCTATCTCCCCAGTCTATACTTATATACAGATCTGGTGTAGCCTATGAGAGCCTATACTAGTATATCTCCCCAGTCTATACTTATATACAGATCTGGTGTAACCTATGTGAGCCTATACTAGCCTACCTCCCCGATCTATACTTATATATAGATCTGGTGTAACCTATGTGAGCCTATACTAGCCTATCTGCTCAGTCTATACTTATATACAGATCCGGTGTAGCCTATAATAGCCTATCTCCTCAGTCGATACCTATACACAGATCTGGTGTAGCCTATGTGAGCCTATACTAGCCTATCTCCCCAGTCTATACTTATATACAGATCTGGTGTAGCCTATACTAGCCTATCTCCTCAGTCTATACCTATACACAGATCTGGTGTAGCCTATGTGAGCCTATACTAGCCTATCTCCCCAGTCTATACTTATATACAGATCTGGTGTAGCCTATGTGAGCCTATATTAGCCTATCTCCTAAGTCTATACTTATACAGATCTGGTGTAGCCTATGTGAGCCTATACTAGCCTATCTGCTCAGTCTATACTAATATACCGATCCAGTGTAGCCTATACTAGCCTATCTCCTCAGCCTATACTTATATACCGATCCGGTGTAGCCTATGAGAGCCTATACTAGCCTATCTTCTCAGTCTATACCTATATACAGATCTGGTGTAGCCTATGTGAGCCTATACTACCCTATCTCCCCAGTCTATACTTATATACAGATCTGGTGTAGCCTATGTGAGCCTATACAAGCCTATCTCCCCAGTCTATACTTATATACAGATCTGGTGTAGCCTATGTGAGCCTATACCGCACCCGGGGCCCCGAGCCAACTGACTCCCTCGGTGTGGGCTCCTCTTCGTGGTGAGGGAGTCAGTCAAATCGCCCACCCACGTGTAGGCCGTGCGTGGAGACCCGTGTCGGTGGAAAGGTTTATCCTGGTGGTTGAGGGGTGCGTATCTGAGCCCGGGACAGTTTCTTTTCTGAATCCGGGGAGGGTGCGCATTTCCAATACACTGCTTTGGTTACTGCTTCATCTAAACGGGAGGCTAGGGACTAACCCACCCCTAGTCAATCGGCCAGGACTAGGTATTGCACTGAACTCCAGGGTGAGTGGGACGGCGAGCCCGCTATATCCCCTGTGTAGCCCTGTCATCCCAGTGGGGTGACCCCTCGTTGGGCTCCGTGGTGGGTGGGGAGCACTGGGGGATGAATTTTAAGTAACCCTTTTATGGCTACAAATACACCTAAAAGACGACGTCAAGTGCAAGAAGTAAAGGAGGTAACCGCAGTGTCATCAGCTCGGTACCTGGTTATCAGTAGATTAGAAGAGGCTCAGTCATTTGTGAAAGTTAACCCTTTCGTCATCCAGGCCGGTCTTGATAAAATAGCCGGTCCTGTAAAGTCATGTACCAGACTCCGGAACGGTTCTCTTCTTATTGAGACATTTACCTCAGCCCAGTTTGATAAATTGTTAAAGGCCAAACTACTCCACGGATATCCTATTCGTGTCGAGAAGCACCGTAGTCTAAACTCTACAAAGGGGGTCATCACCTCACCCCTGTTGGATGACATGTCGGAGGAAGAGATCTTGGGCTATTTATCGGATCAAGGAGTCATTGAGGTCTACCGAGTCAGGGCTAAACGCGATGGTGTGCAGGTGCCTACCCGTACCCTGTTCCTCACATTCGATCGGCTTGACCTACCTTCGAAAATTAAGGCGGGATACGAAGTGATCCCTGTACGACAATATGTTCCCCGTCCTATGCGTTGCTTTCAGTGCCAACGCTTTGGCCACACAAAGATTTCTTGCAAACTTGCAATTCCTGTTTGTGTAAAGTGTGGTAAGGATGCCCACGACGGAGCTTGTCAATCAGTTATTTGCTGCGTGAATTGTAGGGGCGCCCATCCAGCGACATCCCCCGACTGTCCCCGTTTTTTGGATGAGAAGGCCATACAAGAGCTGCGGGTGAAAGAACGTTTATCTTTCAGTGAAGCCCGCAAACGCCATCTCGCTCGCCAGCCTTCTCTTCTTAAATTTGGTACCTTTAGTTCCGTGGTACAAACGCAAGTGCAAAAGCGGGATATGAGTACGCAGACTCTACCTGTAATCTCCGATGCCGTCGCTACCCCTACCCTACCAGCTGCTCCTGCATCCGTTACATCTAAGTCGATCACTGTTGGTACTGAACAACGAAAATTTAAAATCCAGCCAAAACGAAGTGACTTTCTAAAAGATCCTCAGACTTCCGCCAGTAGCCGATGTGGACGGAATGATAATTCTCCTTCACCTCCTCGGAGATCTCGTTCGCAGGAAGACCAAAGGCGCAGCAGAAATCCTCGTGATTCTCCTGTGCCTACGGACAATCGTTTCCAGGCACTTCTTTCTGCTGGTAGTGAGCCTCTTCCTTCAGAGGAACCAATGGAACAGGAAATACCACCACCTAAAAGCCCTAGTTCCTCGCGAAACTGTAAGGGCAAATTGAAGCGCCAGCCGGCGCTCAAGTAACTGTAGCTTGTTCCCTTTACCTCCAGATGTCCATTCTTCAGTGGAATGCACGTGGCATTCGCACACATAGGGCCGAATTGCAGTTACTCGCAAGATCGCTGTCTCCCACTATCATGTGCTTACAGGAAACCAAACTTCGTCAACAGGACTCCTTCAACTTTCCTGGTTTTATTCCGGTACGTTTCGACCTTCTACCGGAACCTGGTTCTCCTGCGCATGGGGGTGTCATGATCTTGATTCGAGACGGCGTTTTCTACCAACCAGTCATGCTTACCACTACCTTGCAAGCTGTTGCTGTTACCATCTGTCTACCTGGCTTTTCATTCACCATCTGTTCTGTGTATATCCCGCCTTGTGCGCTCCCGCTTGCGGACATTGATATTGCAGCCTTAGTATCCCAGCTCCCAGCACCCTACCTTTTGCTGGGAGATTTCAATGCCCATCACCCTCTTTGGGGCTCGAGTCGGGCATGTGCAAGAGGAATCCATCTTGCCGAGTTATTCGCACAGAACCACCTCTCCGTTCTCAACACTGGTGAACCTACTTTTATATCTGATAGTACCGGAACCTTCTCACACTTGGACGTGTCTGTTTGCTCAGCACAGCTCACACATCGGTTGGAATGGAACGTCGTCTCTGATACATTTTCTAGCGATCATTTCCCCTGCATTATCACCATGCTTTCACACTACATGCCCTCGCCACGTGTACCCACCTGGCAGATGGGCAAGGCGAACTGGCCGCTTTATTCTCGCTTGGCTGTATTCGACGACCGCGAGTTCGATGATGTTGACCAGAAGGTGGACCACGTTACTTGCGTCATTATCTCCGCTGCCAAACGTACTATCCCTAGATCGTCGCCACAACCACGACGATTACCGGTCCCCTGGTGGACTGACGAATGCCAGGCAGCCGTTCGTGCACGCAGAGCTGGTTTTCGAGTGTTTCGCCGACATCCTACACTCGACAATCTGGTCATCTACAAGCAACAGCGCGCCAGAGCTCGTCGCATCATACGGGCCAGTAAGAAGACCTCCTGGCTCCATTTTGTGGAGTCCTTCAATTGTTTTACTCCTGCATCTGTCGTTTGGGACAAGCTTCGTCGGGTGGCTGGCAAAGTTTCTCCGTCAACGGTTCCTGGGCTTAGGGTTAATAATGACACCATCGTTAGCCCTCAAGAAGTTGCTGATACACTAGGCACTGCTTTTGCTGCAATTTCAAGTTCTTCGCGTTCTGACCCGGCTTTCTTATTCCTTAAGCACCGGGCCGAGTCGAATGCCATATCCTTTCCCTCTTCCAATCGCGAGTGTTATAACGCCTTTTTCACCATGCCGGAGCTGGAGCGGGCCCTGGCCTCCTCCAAATCGTCTGCTCCTGGGCCTGATGGTGTTCACGTGTTAATGCTGCAGCACCTTTCTTCGGCTGCTAAACTCTTTCTCTTGGAAGTGTATAACCACATCTGGCGCACCAGTACCTTTCCATCCGCTTGGCGCGAGGCCACCATCGTCCCAATCTTGAAGCCTGGTAAGGATCGCCATCTACCTTCCAGTTATCGTCCGATCTCCCTCACCAGTGTCATGTGCAAGGTGATGGAGCGCATGATTAACGGGCGATTGACGTGGTGGCTTGAATCTCAAACTCTGCTGTCCAACGTCCAGTGCGGTTTTCGTCGTTTCCGTTCAACGGTCGACAACTTGGTATCACTATCCACACATATCATGAACGGATTTGTGAGGAAGAGTCAAACAGTTGCAGTCTTTTTTGACCTTGAGAAAGCGTATGACACTTGTTGGAGGCACGGTATTCTTCGAACCCTCCATAAATGGGGAATTCGTGGACGCATGCCTCTTTTTATTCGCGAGTTTATGAGGGATAGGGTCTTTAGAGTTCGCGTTGGTTCGATTTTATCTCGTGTTTTTACCCAAGAGAACGGAGTACCTCAGGGCTCGGTACTCAGCGTCACCTTGTTTGCTATTGCCATCAATTCCATTGTGGAGTGTGTTCCTGCTGGAGTTTCTGCTTCGTTATTCGTCGACGATTTCGCTATTTACTGTAGTTCTCGACGGACTTGTCTGTTAGAGCGCCGTCTTCAATTTTGTCTTGACCGCCTGTACACCTGGGCTTTTGAGAATGGCTTTCAGTTCTCCGTCGAGAAAACCGTCTGTGTTAACTTCTGGCGGCGGAAGGCGTTCCTCCCACCTTCTCTCCATCTCGGTGCGGACGTCCTTCCCTTCGCAGACGAGGCGAAATTTTTAGGGTTGGTCTTCGACAGGAAACTCAGCTGGTCCTCTCATATTTCGTATTTGAAGGCAAGGTGCGAGCGTTCTCTTAGTGTTTTACGCGTTTTATGTGGCACATCCTGGGGAGCCGATCGGACTGTTCTTTTACGGTTATATCGCTCTCTTGTCCGATCGAAACTTGATTATGGTTCTATTATTTACTCGTCGGCTCGGCCGTCTATTCTAAAGCGTCTCGATCCGATTCATCACCGTGGTATCAAGTTGAGTATTGGTGCTTTTCCAACGAGTCCAGTTATTAGCTTGTGTGCGGAAGCTGCCGAACCTCCGCTTTCTTTTCGGCGTGATGTCCTTCTTTGTAGTTACGCTTGCAGTCTTTCTAGTCTGCCGGGACATCCGTCTTATACCATGTTTTTTAACGATTCCTTGGACCGTCAATACTCGGCTCGCTCCCTGGCCCTACTCCCTCCAGGCGTTCGGTTTCGCTGCCTGCTTCGAGCATTGGACATGACCTTACCGGCTACCTTTTCCAGAGGAGTAACCAGATTTCCACCCTGGCGTGGTTCGCCGCCTACCGTGGATCTGGAGTTGTTGTCCCTGCCGAAGTCGACGACGCCTGCATCGTCCATTCGCTCGGCTTTTTCCTCTCTTAGAGCGAATTTTGCTCACTGCAATTTTATATACACTGATGGCTCTAAGGATGATCGCGGAGTAGGATGTGCTTTTATCCATGATCGGCAGAGTTTTAGCTTTCGTCTGTTAGCACAGTGCTCGATTTTTACAGCTGAGCTGTTTGGTATTTACCAAGCTCTTTTATATATTCATCGGCAAACCTCGCAGCACTGGGTTATTTGTTCCGACTCCCTGAGTGCTCTGCAGAGCCTAAGGATGCTGTACAGCTACCATCCGCTCGTGCAGCGTGTCCAGGACAGCCTGCACTCACTCGCTGGTGCTGGCATTAGCGTGTCCTTTGCATGGGTGCCTGGACACGCAGGCCTTACAGGGAATGAGGCTGCCGATGCTGCTGCGAAGGCAGCAGTTTTAGGTCCCAGGTGTTATAGTTCTTGTGTTCCCTATGAAGACTTTCGCACCGTTTTACGTAGTGTTATCCTTTCGCGGTGGCGTGCTAAGTGGAGTGCTGTTCAGGGGAACAAACTTCGGGAGGTTAAGCCCCTCCCGGTTACCTGGAGGACTTCCTCTCGCGCTTGTCGCCACGAGGAAGTAATTTTAGCTAGACTTCGTATCGGGCACTGTCGTTTTAGTCATGGTCACCTTTTATCTTCTGACCCGGCGCCGCTTTGTGATCACTGTAACGAGCCTTTGACGGTACGCCATGTATTAATTCAGTGCCAGTTTTTATCTCACTTTCGCGTGTCCCTAGGACTGCCGGCTACCCTGGTCGAGGTTCTGGCAGATAATTCCAGTGCTGTAGAGCGTCTCTTAAGTTTTATTCGTCTCAGTGGTATAGGAGGTCGTGTTTAAACCGCTAGTTTTATGTTAAGTTTTTAGTTGATCACATGTGCAGTTTGCTACTTTCGTAGCTACATGTGGGTTTTAGTGTTAATTTTAGCTCTACTTTTAGCATTACTGGCACTGTCTTGGTGACTTTTTAATTCCCGTAACATTTTAGACAACAGGTTATCCACCTGTACTTTTTAAGTTTTTGTGTTGTCCGGGCGCTAATAACCCCAGCAGTTGTGCGCCCTAAAACATTACTACTACTACTGAGCCTATACTAGCCTATCTCCCCAGTCTATACTTATATACAGATCTGGTGTAGCCTATGTGAGCCTATACTAGCCTATCTCCTCAGTCTATACTTATATACAGATCTGCTGTAGCCTATGTGAGCCTATACTAGTATATCTCCCCAGTCTATACATATATACAGATCTGGTGTAGCCTATGTGAGCCTATACTAGTATATCTCCCCAGTCTATACATATATACAGATCTGGTGTAGCCTATGTGAGCCTATACTAGCCTATCTCCCCAGTCTATACTTCTATACAAATCTGGTGTAGCCTATGTGAGCCTATACTAGTATATCTCCCCAGTCTATACTTATATACAGATCTGGTGTAGCCTATGTGAGCCTATACTAGCCTATCTCCCCAGTCTATACTTATATACAGATCTGGTGTAGCCTATGTGAGCCTATACTAGTATATCTCCCCAGTCTATACATATATACAGATCTGGTATAGCCTATGTGAGCCTATACTAGTATATCTCCCCAGTCTATACATGTATACAGATCTGGTGTAGCCTATGTGAGCCTATACTAGTATATCTCCCCAGTCTATACTTATATACAGATCTGATGTAGCCTATGTGAGCCTATACTAGTCTATCTCCCCAGTCTATACATATATACAGATCTGGTGTAGCCTATGTGAGCCTATACTAGTCTATCTCCCCAGTCTATACATATATACAGATCTGGTGTAGCCTATGTGAGCCTATACTAGTATATCTCCCCAGTCTATACTTATATACAGATCTGGTGTAGCCTATGTGAGCCTATACTAGCCTATCTCCCCAGTCTATACTTATATACAGATCTGGTGTAGCCTATGTGAGGCTATACTAGCCTATCTCCTTAGCCTATACTTATATACAGATCTGGTGTAGCCTATGTGAGGCTATACTAGCCTATCTTCTTAGCCTATAGTTATATACAGATCTGGTGTACCCTATGTGAGCCTATACTAGCCTATCTCCTCAGTCTATACTTATATACAGATCTGGTGTAGCCTAAATGAGCCTATACTAGTCTATTTCCTCAGTCTATACTTATACCGATCTGGTGTAGCCTATGTGAGCCTATACTAGCCTATCTCCCCAGTCTATACTTATATACAGATCTGGTGTAGCCTATGTGAGCCTATACAAGCCTATCTCCCAAGTCTATACTTATACCGATCCGGTATAGCCTATGTGAGCCTATACTAGCCTCTCTTCTCAGTCTATATTTATACCGATCTGGTGTAGCCTATGTGAGCCTATACTAGCCTATCTCCTCAGTCTATACTTATACCGATCCGGTGTACCCTATGTGAGCCTATACTAGCCTATCTCCTCAGTCTATACTTATACCGATCTGGTGTAGCCTATGTGAGCCTATACTAGCCTATCTCCTCAGTCTATACTTATACCGATCCGGTGTAGCCTATGTGAGCCTATACTAGCCTATCTCCTCAGTCTATACCTATAATGATCTGGTGTAGCCTATGTAAGCCTATACTAGCCTATCTCCTTAGCCTATACTTATACAGATCTGGTGTAGCCTATGTGAGCCTATACTAGCCTATTTCCTGAGCCTATACTTATACAGATCTGATGTAGCCTATGTGAGCCTATACTAGCCTATCTCCTTAGCCTATAGGTATACAGATCTCGTGTAGCCTATGTGAGCCTATACTAGCCTATACTTATACAGATCTGATGTAGCCTATGTGAGGCTATACTAGCCTATCTCGTTAGCCTATACTTATATACAGATCTGGTGTAGCCTATGTGAGCCTATACTAGCCTATACTTATACAGATCTGATGTAGCCTATGTGAGCCTATACTAGCCTATACTTATACAGATCTGATGTAGCCTATGTGAGCCTATACTAGCCTATACTTATACAGATCTGATGTAGCCTATGTGAGCCTATACTAGCCTATACTTATACAGATCTGATGTAGCCTATGTGAGGCTATACTAGCCTATACTTATATACAGATCTGGTGTAGCCTATGTGAGGCTATACTAGCCTATCTTCTTAGCCTATACTTATATACAGATCTGGTGTACCCTATGTGAGCCTATACTAGCCTATCTCCTCAGTCTATACTTATATACAGATCTGGTGTAGCCTATGTGAGGCTATACTAGCCTATCTCCTTAGCCTATACTTATATACAGATCTGATGAAGTCTATGTGAGCCTATACTAGTATATCTCCCCAGTCTATACTTATATACAGATCTGATGTAGCCTATGTGAGCCTATACTAGCCTATCTCCTTAGCCTATACTAATATACAGATCTGATGTAGCCTATGTGAGCCTATACTAGCCTATCTCCTCAGTCTATACTTATATACAGATCTGGTGTAGCCTATGTGAGCCTATACTAGTATATCTCCCCAGTCTATACTTATATACAGATCTGATGTAGCCTATGTGAGCCTATACTAGCCTATCTCCTTAGACTATACTAATATACAGATCTGATGTAGCCTATGTGAGCCTATACTAGCCTATCACCTTAGCCTATACTTATATACAGATCTGATGAAGTCTATGTGAGCCTATACTAGCTTATCTCCTTAGCCTATACTTATATACAGATCTGATGTAGCCTATGTGAGCCTATACTAGCCTACCTCGTTAGCCTATACTTATACAGATCTGGATTAGCCTATGTGAGCCTATACTAGCCTATTTGCTTAGCCTATACCTATACAGATCTGGTGTAGCCTATGTGAGCCTATACTAGCCTATCTCCTCAGTCTATACTTATACCGATCTGGTGTAGCCTATGTGAGCCTATACTAGCCTATCTCCTCAGTCTATACTTATACCAATCTGGTGTAGCCTATGTAAGCCTATACTAGCCTATCTCCCCAGTCTATACTTATACAGATCTGGTGTAGCCTATGTGAGCCTATACTAGCCTATCTCCTCAGTCTATACTTATATACAGATCTGGTGTAGCCTATGTGAGGCTATACTAGCCTATCTCCTTAGCCTATACTTATATACACATGTGATGTAGCCTATGTGAGCCTATACTTATACAGATCTGATGTAGCCTATGTGAGGCTATACTAGCCTATCTCGTTAGCCTATACTTATATACAGATCTGGTGTAGCCTATGTGAGCCTATACTAGCCTATACTTATACAGATCTGATGTAGCCTATGTGAGCCTATACTAGCCTATACTTATACAGATCTGATGTAGCCTATGTGAGCCTATACTAGCCTATACTTATACAGATCTGATGTAGCTTATGTGAGCCTATACTAGCCTATCTCCTTAGCCTATACTTATATACAGATCTGATGTAGCCTATGTGAGCCTATACTAGCCTATCTCCTTAGCCTATACTTATATACAGATCTGATGTAGCCTATGTGAGCCTATACTAGCCTATCTCCTTAGCCTATACTTATATACAGATCTGATGTAGCCTATGTGAGCCTATACTAGCCTATCTCCTTAGCCTATACTTATGTACAGATCTGATGTAGCCTATGTGAGCCTATACTTATATACAGATCTGATGAAGTCTATGTGAGCCTATACTAGCCTATCTCCTTAGCCTATACTTATATACAGATCTGATGTAGCCTATGTGAGCCTATACTAGCCTATCTCCTCAGTCGATACTTATATACCGATCTGGTGTAGCCTATGTGAGTCTATACTAGCCTATCTCCTTAGCCTATACTTATACAGATCTGATGTAGCCTATGTGAGCCTATACTAGCCTATCTCCTTAGCCTATACTTATATACAGATCTGATGTAGCCTATGTGAGCCTATACTAGCCTATCTCCTCAGTCGATACTTATATACCGATCTGGTGTAGCCTATGTGAGTCTATACTAGCCTATCTCCTTAGCCTATACTTATACAGATCTGGTGTAGCCTATCTGCTTAGCCTATACTTATACAGATCTGGTGTAGCCTATGTGAGCCTATACTAGCCTATCTCCTTAGCCTATACTTATACAGATCTGGTGTAGCCTATGTGAGCCTATACCAGCCTATCTCCTTAGCCTATACTTATACAGATCTGGTGTAGCCTATGTGAGCCTATACTAGCCTATCTCCTTAGCCTATACTTATACAGATCTGATGTAGCCTATGTGAGCCTATACTTATATACAGATCTGATGTAGCCTATGTGAGCCTATACTTATACAGATCTGGTGTAGCCTATGTGAGCCTATACTAGCCTATCTCCTTAGCCTATACTTATACAGATCTGGTGTAGCCTATCTGCTTAGCCTATACTTATACAGATCTGGTGTAGCCTATGTGAGCCTATACTAGCCTATCTCCTTAGCCTATACTTATACAGATCTGGTGTAGCCTATGTGAGCCTATACTAGCCTACCTCGTTAGCCTATACTTATACAGATCTGGTGTAGCCTATCTGCTTAGCCTATACTTATACAGATCTGGTGTAGCCTATGTGAGCCTATACTAGCCTATCTCCTTAGCCTATACTTATACAGATCTGGTGTAGCCTATGTGAGTCTATACTAGCCTATCTCCTTAGCCTATACTTATATACAGATCTGATGTAGCCTATGTGAGCCTATACTAGCCTATCTCCTCAGTCGATACTTATATACCGATCTGGTGTAGCCTATGTGAGTCTATACTAGCCTATCTCCTTAGCCTATACTTATATACAGATCTGATGTAGCCTATGTGAGCCTATACTAGCCAATCTCCTTAGCCTATACTTATACACAGATCTGATGTAGCCTATGTGAGCCTATACTAGCCTATCTCCTCAGTCGATACTTATATACCGATCTGGTGTAGCCTATGTGAGTCTATACTAGCCTATCTCCTTAGCCTATACTTATACAGATCTGATGTAGCCTAAGTGAGCCTATACTAGCCTATCTCCTTAGCCTATACTTATACAGATCTGATGTAGCCTAAGTGAGTCTATACTAGCCTATCTCCTTAGCCTATACTTATACAGATCTGATGTAGCCTATGTGAGCCTATACTAGCCTATCTCCTTAGCCTATACTTGTACAGATCTGGTGTAGCCTATGTGAGCCTATACTTATACAGATCTGGTGTAGCCTATCTGCTTAGCCTATACTTATACAGATCTGATGTAGCCTATGTGAGCCTATACTAGCCTATCTCCTTAGCCTATACTTGTACAGATCTGGTGTAGCCTATGTGAGCCTATACTTATACAGATCTGGTGTAGCCTATCTGCTTAGCCTATACTTATACAGATCTGGTGTAGCCTATGTGAGCCTATACTAGCCTATCTCCTTAGCCTATACTTATACAGATCTGGTGTAGCCTATCTGCTTAGCCTATACTTATACAGATCTGGTGTAGCCTATGTGAGCCTATACTAGCCTATCTCCTTAGCCTATACTTATACAGATCTGGTGTAGCCTATGTGAGCCTATACTAGCCTACCTCGTTAGCCTATACTTATACAGATCTGGTGTAGCCTATCTGCTTAGCCTATACTTATACAGATCTGGTGTAGCCTATGTGAGCCTATACTAGCCTATCTCCTTAGCCTATACTTATACAGATCTGGTGTAGCCTATGTGAGTCTATACTAGCCTATCTCCTTAGCCTATACTTATATACAGATCTGATGTAGCCTATGTGAGCCTATACTAGCCTATCTCCTCAGTCGATACTTATATACCGATCTGGTGTAGCCTATGTGAGTCTATACTAGCCTATCTCCTTAGCCTATACTTATATACAGATCTGATGTAGCCTATGTGAGCCTATACTAGCCAATCTCCTTAGCCTATACTTATATACAGATCTGATGTAGCCTATGTGAGCCTATACTAGCCTATCTCCTCAGTCGATACTTATATACCGATCTGGTGTAGCCTATGTGAGTCTATACTAGCCTATCTCCTTAGCCTATACTTATACAGATCTGATGTAGCCTAAGTGAGCCTATACTAGCCTATCTCCTTAGCCTATACTTATACAGATCTGATGTAGCCTAAGTGAGTCTATACTAGCCTATCTCCTTAGCCTATACTTATACAGATCTGATGTAGCCTATGTGAGCCTATACTAGCCTATCTCCTTAGCCTATACTTGTACAGATCTGGTGTAGCCTATGTGAGCCTATACTTATACAGATCTGGTGTAGCCTATCTGCTTAGCCTATACTTATACAGATCTGATGTAGCCTATGTGAGCCTATACTAGCCTATCTCCTTAGCCTATACTTGTACAGATCTGGTGTAGCCTATGTGAGCCTATACTTATACAGATCTGGTGTAGCCTATCTGCTTAGCCTATACTTAAACAGATCTGGTGTAGCCTATGTGAGCCTATACTAGCCTATCTCCTTAGCCTATACTTATACAGATCTGATGTAGCCTATGTGAGCCTATACTAGCCTATCTGCTTAGCCTATACTTATACAGATCTGGTGTAGCCTATGTGAGCCTATACTAGCCTATCTCCTTAGCTTATACTTATACAGATCTGATGTAGCCTATGTGAGCCTATACTAGCCTATCTGCTTAGCCTATACTTATACAGATCTGGTGTAGCCTATGTGAGTCTATACTAGCCTATCTCCTTAGCCTATACTTATACAGATCTGATGTAGCCTATGTGAGCCTATACTAGCCTATCTGCTTAGCCTATACTTATACAGATCTGGTGTAGCCTATGTGAGCCTATACTAGCCTATCTCCTTAGCCTATACTTATACAGATCTGGTGTAGCCTATGTGAGCCTATACTAGCCTATCTCCTTAGCCTATACTTATACAGATCTGATGTAGCCTATGTGAGCCTATACTAGCCTATACTTATACAGATCTGGTGTAGCCTATCTGCTTAGCCTATACTTATACAGATCTGGTGTAGCCTATGTGAGCCTATACTAGCCTATCTCCTTAGCCTATACTTATACAGATCTGGTGTAGCCTATCTGCTTAGCCTATACTTATACAGATCTGGTGTAGCCTATGTGAGCCTATACTAGCCTATCTCCTTAGCCTATACTTATACAGATCTGGTGTAGCCTATGTGAGCCTATACTAGCCTACCTCGTTAGCCTATACTTATACAGATCTGGTGTAGCCTATCTGCTTAGCCTATACTTATACAGATCTGGTGTAGCCTATCTGCTTAGCCTATACTTATACAGATCTGGTGTAGCCTATGTGAGCCTATACTAGCCTATCTCCTTAGCCTATACTTATACAGATCTGATGTAGCCTATGTGAGCCTATACTAGCCTATCTCCTTAGCCTATACTTATATACAGATCTGATGTAGCCTATGTGAGCCTATACTAGCCTATCTCCTCAGTCGATACTTATATACCGATCTGGTGTAGCCTATGTGAGTCTATACTAGCCTATCTCCTTAGCCTATACTTATACAGATCTGGTGTAGCCTATCTGCTTAGCCTATACTTATACAGATCTGGTGTAGCCTATGTGAGCCTATACTAGCCTATCTCCTTAGCCTATACTTATACAGATCTGGTGTAGCCTATGTGAGCCTATACCAGCCTATCTCCTTAGCCTATACTTATACAGATCTGGTGTAGCCTATGTGAGCCTATACTAGCCTATCTCCTTAGCCTATACTTATACAGATCTGATGTAGCCTATGTGAGCCTATACTTATATACAGATCTGATGTAGCCTATGTGAGCCTATACTTATACAGATCTGGTGTAGCCTATGTGAGCCTATACTAGCCTATCTCCTTAGCCTATACTTATACAGATCTGGTGTAGCCTATCTGCTTAGCCTATACTTATACAGATCTGGTGTAGCCTATGTGAGCCTATACTAGCCTATCTCCTTAGCCTATACTTATACAGATCTGGTGTAGCCTATGTGAGCCTATACTAGCCTACCTCGTTAGCCTATACTTATACAGATCTGGTGTAGCCTATCTGCTTAGCCTATACTTATACAGATCTGGTGTAGCCTATGTGAGCCTATACTAGCCTATCTCCTTAGCCTATACTTATACAGATCTGGTGTAGCCTATGTGAGTCTATACTAGCCTATCTCCTTAGCCTATACTTATATACAGATCTGATGTAGCCTATGTGAGCCTATACTAGCCTATCTCCTCAGTCGATACTTATATACCGATCTGGTGTAGCCTATGTGAGTCTATACTAGCCTATCTCCTTAGCCTATACTTATATACAGATCTGATGTAGCCTATGTGAGCCTATACTAGCCAATCTCCTTAGCCTATACTTATATACAGATCTGATGTAGCCTATGTGAGCCTATACTAGCCTATCTCCTCAGTCGATACTTATATACCGATCTGGTGTAGCCTATGTGAGTCTATACTAGCCTATCTCCTTAGCCAATACTTAATCAGATCTGATGTAGCCTAAGTGAGCCTATACTAGCCTATCTCCTTAGCCTATACTTATACAGATCTGATGTAGCCTAAGTGAGTCTATACTAGCCTATCTCCTTAGCCTATACTTATACAGATCTGATGTAGCCTATGTGAGCCTATACTAGCCTATCTCCTTAGCCTATACTTGTACAGATCTGGTGTAGCCTATGTGAGCCTATACTTATACAGATCTGGTGTAGCCTATCTGCTTAGCCTATACTTATACAGATCTGATGTAGCCTATGTGAGCCTATACTAGCCTATCTCCTTAGCCTATACTTGTACAGATCTGGTGTAGCCTATGTGAGCCTATACTTATACAGATCTGGTGTAGCCTATCTGCTTAGCCTATACTTATACAGATCTGGTGTAGCCTATGTGAGCCTATACTAGCCTATCTCCTTAGCCTATACTTATACAGATCTGGTGTAGCCTATCTGCTTAGCCTATACTTATACAGATCTGGTGTAGCCTATGTGAGCCTATACTAGCCTATCTCCTTAGCCTATACTTATACAGATCTGGTGTAGCCTATGTGAGCCTATACTAGCCTACCTCGTTAGCCTATACTTATACAGATCTGGTGTAGCCTATCTGCTTAGCCTATACTTATACAGATCTGGTGTAGCCTATGTGAGCCTATACTAGCCTATCTCCTTAGCCTATACTTATACAGATCTGGTGTAGCCTATGTGAGTCTATACTAGCCTATCTCCTTAGCCTATACTTATATACAGATCTGATGTAGCCTATGTGAGCCTATACTAGCCTATCTCCTCAGTCGATACTTATATACCGATCTGGTGTAGCCTATGTGAGTCTATACTAGCCTATCTCCTTAGCCTATACTTATATACAGATCTGATGTAGCCTATGTGAGCCTATACTAGCCAATCTCCTTAGCCTATACTTATATACAGATCTGATGTAGCCTATGTGAGCCTATACTAGCCTATCTCCTCAGTCGATACTTATATACCGATCTGGTGTAGCCTATGTGAGTCTATACTAGCCTATCTCCTTAGCCTATACTTATACAGATCTGATGTAGCCTAAGTGAGCCTATACTAGCCTATCTCCTTAGCCTATACTTATACAGATCTGATGTAGCCTAAGTGAGTCTATACTAGCCTATCTCCTTAGCCTATACTTATACAGATCTGATGTAGCCTATGTGAGCCTATACTAGCCTATCTCCTTAGCCTATACTTGTACAGATCTGGTGTAGCCTATGTGAGCCTATACTTATACAGATCTGGTGTAGCCTATCTGCTTAGCCTATACTTATACAGATCTGATGTAGCCTATGTGAGCCTATACTAGCCTATCTCCTTAGCCTATACTTGTACAGATCTGGTGTAGCCTATGTGAGCCTATACTTATACAGATCTGGTGTAGCCTATCTGCTTAGCCTATACTTAAACAGATCTGGTGTAGCCTATGTGAGCCTATACTAGCCTATCTCCTTAGCCTATACTTATACAGATCTGATGTAGCCTATGTGAGCCTATACTAGCCTATCTGCTTAGCCTATACTTATACAGATCTGGTGTAGCCTATGTGAGCCTATACTAGCCTATCTCCTTAGCTTATACTTATACAGATCTGATGTAGCCTATGTGAGCCTATACTAGCCTATCTGCTTAGCCTATACTTATACAGATCTGGTGTAGCCTATGTGAGTCTATACTAGCCTATCTCCTTAGCCTATACTTATACAGATCTGATGTAGCCTATGTGAGCCTATACTAGCCTATCTGCTTAGCCTATACTTATACAGATCTGGTGTAGCCTATGTGAGCCTATACTAGCCTATCTCCTTAGCCTATACTTATACAGATCTGGTGTAGCCTATGTGAGCCTATACTAGCCTATCTCCTTAGCCTATACTTATACAGATCTGATGTAGCCTATGTGAGCCTATACTAGCCTATACTTATACAGATCTGGTGTAGCCTATCTGCTTAGCCTATACTTATACAGATCTGGTGTAGCCTATGTGAGCCTATACTAGCCTATCTCCTTAGCCTATACTTATACAGATCTGGTGTAGCCTATCTGCTTAGCCTATACTTATACAGATCTGGTGTAGCCTATGTGAGCCTATACTAGCCTATCTCCTTAGCCTATACTTATACAGATCTGGTGTAGCCTATGTGAGCCTATACTAGCCTACCTCGTTAGCCTATACTTATACAGATCTGGTGTAGCCTATCTGCTTAGCCTATACTTATACAGATCTGGTGTAGCCTATCTGCTTAGCCTATACTTATACAGATCTGGTGTAGCCTATGTGAGCCTATACTAGCCTATCTCCTTAGCCTATACTTATACAGATCTGGTGTAGCCTATGTGAGCCTATACTAGCCTATCTCCTTAGCCTATACTTATATACAGATCTGGTGTAGCCTATCTGCTTAGCCTATACTTATACAGATCTGGTGTAGCCTATGTGAGCCTATACTAGCCTATCTCCCCAGTCTATACTTATATACAGATCTGGTGTAGCCTATGTGAGCCTATACTAGCCTATCTGCCCAGTCTATACTTATATACAGATCTGGTGTAGCCTATGTGAGCCTATACTAGCCTATCTCCCCAGTCTATACTTATATACCGATCTGGTGTAGCCTATGTGAGCCTATACTAGCCTATCTCCCCAGTCTATACTTTCTATACTTATATACAGATCTGGTGTAACCTATGTGAGCTTATACTAGCCTATCTCCCCAGTCTATACTTATATACCGATCTGGTGTAGCCTATGTGAGCCTATACTAGCCTATCTCCCCAGTCTATACTTATATACACATCTGGTGTAGCCTATGTGAGCCTATACTAGCCTATCTCCCCAGTCTATACTTATATACAGATCTGGTGTAGCCTATGTGAGCCTATACTAGACTATCTCCCCAGTCTATACTTATATACAGATCTGGTGTAGCCTATGTGAGCCTATACAGCCTATCTCCTCAGCCTACACTTATATACAGATCTGGTGTAGCCTATGTGAGCCTATACTAGCCTATCTCCTCAGCCTATACTTATCTACGGATCTGGTGTAGCCTATGTGAGCCTATACTAGCCTATCTCCCCAGTCTATACTTATATACAGATCTGGTGTAGCCTATGTGAGCCTATACTAGCCTATCTCCTCAGTCTATACTTATATACAGATCTGGTGTAGCCTATGTGAGCCTATACTAGCCTATCTCCCCAGTCTATATTTATATACAGATCTGGTGTAGCCTATGTGAGCCTATACTAGTAGATCTCCCCAGTCTATACTTATATACAGATCTGGTGTAGCCTATGTGAGCCTATACTAGCCTATCTCCCCAGTCTATACTTATATACAGATCTGGTGTAGCCTATGTGAGCCTATACTAGCCTATCTCCTCAGTCTATACTTATATACAGATCTGGTGTAGCCTATGTGAGCCTATACTAGCCTATCTCCCCAGTCTATACTTATATACAGATCTGGTGTAGCCTATGTGAGCCTATACTAGCCTATCTCCCCAGTCTATACTTATATACAGATCTGGTGTAGCCTATGAGAACCTATACTAGCCTATCTCCTCAGTCTATACTTATATACAGATCTGGTGTAGCCTATGTGAGCCTATACTAGCCTATCTCCCCAGTCTATACTTATATACAGATCTGGTGTAGCCTATGTGAGCCTATACTAGCCTATCTCCCCAACCTATACTTATATACAGATCTGGTGTAACCTATGTGAGCCTATACTAGCCTATCTCCCCAGTCTATACTTATATACAGATCTGGTGTAGCCTATGTGAGCCTATACTAGCCTATCTCCCCAGTCTATACTTATATACAGATCTGGTGTAACCTATGTGAGCCTATACTAGCCTACCTCCCCGATCTATATTTATATATAGATCTGGTGTAACCTATGTGAGCCTATACTAGCCTATCTGCTCAGTCTATACTTATATACAGATCCGGTGTAGCCTATAATAGCCTATCTCCTCAGTCGATACCTATACACAGATCTGGTGTAGCCTATGTGAGCCTATACTAGCCTATCTCCCCAGTCTATACTTATATACAGATCTGGTGTAGCCTATACTAGCCTATCTCCTCAGTCTATACCTATACACAGATCTGGTGTAGCCTATGTGAGCCTATACTAGCCTATCTCCCCAGTCTATACTTATATACAGATCTGGTGTAGCCTATGTGAGCCTATATTAGCCTATCTCCTAAGTCTATACTTATACAGATCTGGTGTAGCCTATGTGAGCCTATACTAGCCTATCTGCTCAGTCTATACTAATATACCGATCCAGTGTAGCCTATACTAGCCTATCTCCTCAGCCTATACTTATATACCGATCCGGTGTAGCCTATGAGAGCCTATACTAGCCTATCTTCTCAGTCTATACCTATATACAGATCTGGTGTAGCCTATGTGAGCCTATACTACCCTATCTCCCCAGTCTATACTTATATACAGATCTGGTGTAGCCTATGTGAGCCTATACCAGCCTATCTCCCCAGTCTATACTTATATACAGATCTGGTGTAGCCTATGTGAGCCTATACTAGCCTATCTCCCCAGTCTATACTTATATACAGATCTGGTGTAGCCTATGTGAGCCTATACTAGCCTATCTCCTCAGTCTATACTTATATACAGATCTGCTGTAGCCTATGTGAGCCTATACTAGTATATCTCCCCAGTCTATACATATATACAGATCTGGTGTAGCCTATGTGAGCCTATACTAGTATATCTCCCCAGTCTATACATATATACAGATCTGGTGTAGCCTATGTGAGCCTATACTAGCCTATCTCCCCAGTCTATACTTCTATACAAATCTGGTGTAGCCTATGTGAGCCTATACTAGTATATCTCCCCAGTCTATACTTATATACAGATCTGGTGTAGCCTATGTGAGCCTATACTAGCCTATCTCCCCAGTCTATACTTATATACAGATCTGGTGTAGCCTATGTGAGCCTATACTAGTATATCTCCCCAGTCTATACATATATACAGATCTGGTATAGCCTATGTGAGCCTATACTAGTAGATCTCCCCAGTCTATACATGTATACAGATCTGGTGTAGCCTATGTGAGCCTATACTAGTATATCTCCCCAGTCTATACTTATATACAGATCTGATGTAGCCTATGTGAGCCTATACTAGTCTATCTCCCCAGTCTATACATATATACAGATCTGGTGTAGCCTATGTGAGCCTATACTAGTCTATCTCCCCAGTCTATACATATATACAGATCTGGTGTAGCCTATGTGAGCCTATACTAGTCTATCTCCCCAGTCTATACATATATACAGATCTGGTGTAGCCTATGTGAGCCTATACTAGCCTATCTCCTTAGCCTATACTTATACAGATCTGGTGTAGCCTATGTGAGCCTATACTAGCCTACCTCGTTAGCCTATACTTATACAGATCTGGTGTAGCCTATCTGCTTAGCCTATACTTATACAGATCTGGTGTAGCCTATGTGAGCCTATACTAGCCTATCTCCTTAGCCTATACTTATACAGATCTGGTGTAGCCTATGTGAGTCTATACTAGCCTATCTCCTTAGCCTATACTTATATACAGATCTGATGTAGCCTATGTGAGCCTATACTAGCCTATCTCCTCAGTCGATACTTATATACCGATCTGGTGTAGCCTATGTGAGTCTATACTAGCCTATCTCCTTAGCCTATACTTATATACAGATCTGATGTAGCCTATGTGAGCCTATACTAGCCAATCTCCTTAGCCTATACTTATATACAGATCTGATGTAGCCTATGTGAGCCTATACTAGCCTATCTCCTCAGTCGATACTTATATACCGATCTGGTGTAGCCTATGTGAGTCTATACTAGCCTATCTCCTTAGCCAATACTTATACAGATCTGATGTAGCCTAAGTGAGCCTATACTAGCCTATCTCCTTAGCCTATACTTATACAGATCTGATGTAGCCTAAGTGAGTCTATACTAGCCTATCTCCTTAGCCTATACTTATACAGATCTGATGTAGCCTATGTGAGCCTATACTAGCCTATCTCCTTAGCCTATACTTGTACAGATCTGGTGTAGCCTATGTGAGCCTATACTTATACAGATCTGGTGTAGCCTATCTGCTTAGCCTATACTTATACAGATCTGATGTAGCCTATGTGAGCCTATACTAGCCTATCTCCTTAGCCTATACTTGTACAGATCTGGTGTAGCCTATGTGAGCCTATACTTATACAGATCTGGTGTAGCCTATCTGCTTAGCCTATACTTATACAGATCTGGTGTAGCCTATGTGAGCCTATACTAGCCTATCTCCTTAGCCTATACTTATACAGATCTGGTGTAGCCTATCTGCTTAGCCTATACTTATACAGATCTGGTGTAGCCTATGTGAGCCTATACTAGCCTATCTCCTTAGCCTATACTTATACAGATCTGGTGTAGCCTATGTGAGCCTATACTAGCCTACCTCGTTAGCCTATACTTATACAGATCTGGTGTAGCCTATCTGCTTAGCCTATAGTTATACAGATCTGGTGTAGCCTATGTGAGCCTATACTAGCCTATCTCCTTAGCCTATACTTATACAGATCTGGTGTAGCCTATGTGAGTCTATACTAGCCTATCTCCTTAGCCTATACTTATATACAGATCTGATGTAGCCTATGTGAGCCTATACTAGCCTATCTCCTCAGTCGATACTTATATACCGATCTGGTGTAGCCTATGTGAGTCTATACTAGCCTTTCTCCTTAGCCTATACTTATATACAGATCTGATGTAGCCTATGTGAGCCTATACTAGCCAATCTCCTTAGCCTATACTTATATACAGATCTGATGTAGCCTATGTGAGCCTATACTAGCCTATCTCCTCAGTCGATACTTATATACCGATCTGGTGTAGCCTATGTGAGTCTATACTAGCCTATCTCCTTAGCCTATACTTATACAGATCTGATGTAGCCTAAGTGAGCCTATACTAGCCTATCTCCTTAGCCTATACTTATACAGATCTGATGTAGCCTAAGTGAGTCTATACTAGCCTATCTCCTTAGCCTATACTTATACAGATCTGGTGTAGCCTATGTGAGCCTATACTAGCCTACCTCGTTAGCCTATACTTATACAGATCTGGTGTAGCCTATCTGCTTAGCCTATACTTATACAGATCTGGTGTAGCCTATGTGAGCCTATACTAGCCTATCTCCTTAGCCTATACTTATACAGATCTGGTGTAGCCTATGTGAGTCTATACTAGCCTATCTCCTTAGCCTATACTTATATACAGATCTGATGTAGCCTATGTGAGCCTATACTAGCCTATCTCCTCAGTCGATACTTATATACTGATCTGGTGTAGCCTATGTGAGTCTATACTAGCCTATCTCCTTAGCCTATACTTATATACAGATCTGATGTAGCCTATGTGAGCCTATACTAGCCAATCTCCTTAGCCTATACTTATATACAGATCTGATGTAGCCTATGTGAGCCTATACTAGCCTATCTCCTCAGTCGATACTTATATACCGATCTGGTGTAGCCTATGTGAGTCTATACTAGCCTATCTCCTTAGCCTATACTTATACAGATCTGATGTAGCCTAAGTGAGCCTATACTAGCCTATCTCCTTAGCCTATACTTATACAGGTCTGATGTAGCCTAAGTGAGTCTATACTAGCCTATCTCCTTAGCCTATACTTATACAGATCTGATGTAGCCTATGTGAGCCTATACTAGCCTATCTCCTTAGCCTATACTTGTACAGATCTGGTGTAGCCTATGTGAGCCTATACTTATACAGATCTGGTGTAGCCTATCTGCTTAGCCTATACTTATACAGATCTGATGTAGCCTATGTGAGCCTATACTAGCCTATCTCCTTAGCCTATACTTGTACAGATCTGGTGTAGCCTATGTGAGCCTATACTTATACAGATCTGGTGTAGCCTATCTGCTTAGCCTATACTTAAACAGATCTGGTGTAGCCTATGTGAGCCTATACTAGCCTATCTCCTTAGCCTATACTTATACAGATCTGATGTAGCCTATGTGAGCCTATACTAGCCTATCTGCTTAGCCTATACTTATACAGATCTGGTGTAGCCTATGTGAGCCTATACTAGCCTATCTCCTTAGCTTATACTTATACAGATCTGATGTAGCCTATGTGAGCCTATACTAGCCTATCTGCTTAGCCTATACTTATACAGATCTGGTGTAGCCTATGTGAGTCTATACTAGCCTATCTCCTTAGCCTATACTTATACAGATCTGATGTAGCCTATGTGAGCCTATACTAGCCTATCTGCTTAGCCTATACTTATACAGATCTGGTGTAGCCTATGTGAGCCTATACTAGCCTATCTCCTTAGCCTATACTTATACAGATCTGGTGTAGCCTATGTGAGCCTATACTAGCCTATCTCCTTAGCCTATACTTATACAGATCTGATGTAGCCTATGTGAGCCTATACTAGCCTATACTTATACAGATCTGGTGTAGCCTATCTGCTTAGCCTATACTTATACAGATCTGGTGTAGCCTATGTGAGCCTATACTAGCCTATCTCCTTAGCCTATACTTATACAGATCTGGTGTAGCCTATCTGCTTAGCCTATACTTATACAGATCTGGTGTAGCCTATGTGAGCCTATACTAGCCTATCTCCTTAGCCTATACTTATACAGATCTGGTGTAGCCTATGTGAGCCTATACTAGCCTACCTCGTTAGCCTATACTTATACAGATCTGGTGTAGCCTATCTGCTTAGCCTATACTTATACAGATCTGGTGTAGCCTATCTGCTTAGCCTATACTTATACAGATCTGGTGTAGCCTATGTGAGCCTATACTAGCCTATCTCCTTAGCCTATACTTATACAGATCTGGTGTAGCCTATGTGAGCCTATACTAGCCTATCTCCTTAGCCTATACTTATATACAGATCTGGTGTAGCCTATCTGCTTAGCCTATACTTATACAGATCTGGTGTAGCCTATGTGAGCCTATACTAGCCTATCTCCCCAGTCTATACTTATATACAGATCTGGTGTAGCCTATGTGAGCCTATACTAGCCTATCTGCCCAGTCTATACTTATATACAGATCTGGTGTAGCCTATGTGAGCCTATACTAGCCTATCTCCCCAGTCTATACTTATATACCGATCTGGTGTAGCCTATGTGAGCCTATACTAGCCTATCTCCCCAGTCTATACTTTCTATACTTATATACAGATCTGGTGTAACCTATGTGAGCTTATACTAGCCTATCTCCCCAGTCTATACTTATATACCGATCTGGTGTAGCCTATGTGAGCCTATACTAGCCTATCTCCCCAGTCTATACTTATATACACATCTGGTGTAGCCTATGTGAGCCTATACTAGCCTATCTCCCCAGTCTATACTTATATACAGATCTGGTGTAGCCTATGTGAGCCTATACTAGCCTATCTCCCCAGTCTATACTTATATACAGATCTGGTGTAGCCTATGTGAGCCTATACAGCCTATCTCCTCAGCCTACACTTATATACAGATCTGGTGTAGCCTATGTGAGCCTATACTAGCCTATCTCCTCAGCCTATACTTATCTACGGATCTGGTGTAGCCTATGTGAGCCTATACTAGCCTATCTCCCCAGTCTATACTTATATACAGATCTGGTGTAGCCTATGTGAGCCTATACTAGCCTATCTCCTCAGTCTATACTTATATACAGATCTGGTGTAGCCTATGTGAGCCTATACTAGCCTATCTCCCCAGTCTATATTTATATACAGATCTGGTGTAGCCTATGTGAGCCTATACTAGTAGATCTCCCCAGTCTATACTTATATACAGATCTGGTGTAGCCTATGTGAGCCTATACTAGCCTATCTCCCCAGTCTATACTTATATACAGATCTGGTGTAGCCTATGTGAGCCTATACTAGCCTATCTCCTCAGTCTATACTTATATACAGATCTGGTGTAGCCTATGTGAGCCTATACTAGCCTATCTCCCCAGTCTATACTTATATACAGATGTGGTGTAGCCTATGTGAGCCTATACTAGCCTATCTCCCCAGTCTATACTTATATACAGATCTGGTGTAGCCTATGAGAACCTATACTAGCCTATCTCCTCAGTCTATACTTATATACAGATCTGGTGTAGCCTATGTGAGCCTATACTAGCCTATCTCCCCAGTCTATACTTATATACAGATCTGGTGTAGCCTATGTGAGCCTATACTAGCCTATCTCCCCAACCTATACTTATATACAGATCTGGTGTAACCTATGTGAGCCTATACTAGCCTATCTCCCCAGTCTATACTTATATACAGATCTGGTGTAGCCTATGTGAGCCTATACTAGCCTATCTCCCCAGTCTATACTTATATACAGATCTGGTGTAACCTATGTGAGCCTATACTAGCCTACCTCCCCGATCTATATTTATATATAGATCTGGTGTAACCTATGTGAGCCTATACTAGCCTATCTGCTCAGTCTATACTTATATACGGATCCGGTGTAGCCTATAATAGCCTATCTCCTCAGTCGATACCTATACACAGATCTGGTGTAGCCTATGTGAGCCTATACTAGCCTATCTCCCCAGTCTATACTTATATACAGATCTGGTGTAGCCTATACTAGCCTATCTCCTCAGTCTATACCTATACACAGATCTGGTGTAGCCTATGTGAGCCTATACTAGCCTATCTCCCCAGTCTATACTTATATACAGATCTGGTGTAGCCTATGTGAGCCTATATTAGCCTATCTCCTAAGTCTATACTTATACAGATCTGGTGTAGCCTATGTGAGCCTATACTAGCCTATCTGCTCAGTCTATACTAATATACCGATCCAGTGTAGCCTATACTAGCCTATCTCCTCAGCCTATACTTATATACCGATCCGGTGTAGCCTATGAGAGCCTATACTAGCCTATCTTCTCAGTCTATACCTATATACAGATCTGGTGTAGCCTATGTGAGCCTATACTACCCTATCTCCCCAGTCTATACTTATATACAGATCTGGTGTAGCCTATGTGAGCCTATACCAGCCTATCTCCCCAGTCTATACTTATATACAGATCTGGTGTAGCCTATGTGAGCCTATACTAGCCTATCTCCCCAGTCTATACTTATATACAGATCTGGTGTAGCCTATGTGAGCCTATACTAGCCTATCTCCTCAGTCTATACTTATATACAGATCTGCTGTAGCCTATGTGAGCCTATACTAGTATATCTCCCCAGTCTATACATATATACAGATCTGGTGTAGCCTATGTGAGCCTATACTAGTATATCTCCCCAGTCTATACATATATACAGATCTGGTGTAGCCTATGTGAGCCTATACTAGCCTATCTCCCCAGTCTATACTTCTATACAAATCTGGTGTAGCCTATGTGAGCCTATACTAGTATATCTCCCCAGTCTATACTTATATACAGATCTGGTGTAGCCTATGTGAGCCTATACTAGCCTATCTCCCCAGTCTATACTTATATACAGATCTGGTGTAGCCTATGTGAGCCTATACTAGTATATCTCCCCAGTCTATACATATATACAGATCTGGTATAGCCTATGTGAGCCTATACTAGTATATCTCCCCAGTCTATACATGTATACAGATCTGGTGTAGCCTATGTGAGCCTATACTAGTATATCTCCCCAGTCTATACTTATATACAGATCTGATGTAGCCTATGTGAGCCTATACTAGTCTATCTCCCCAGTCTATACATATATACAGATCTGGTGTAGCCTATGTGAGCCTATACTAGTCTATCTCCCCAGTCTATACATATATACAGATCTGGTGTAGCCTATGTGAGCCTATACTAGTATATCTCCCCAGTCTATACTTATATACAGATCTGGTGTAGCCTATGTGAGCCTATACTAGCCTATCTCCCCAGTCTATACTTATATACAGATCTGGTGTAGCCTATGTGAGGCTATACTAGCCTATCTCCTTAGCCTATACTTATATACAGATCTGGTGTAGCCTATGTGAGGCTATACTAGCCTATCTTCTTAGCCTATACTTATATACAGATCTGGTGTACCCTATGTGAGCCTATACTAGCCTATCTCCTCAGTCTATACTTATATACAGATCTGGTGTAGCCTAAATGAGCCTATACTAGTCTATTTCCTCAGTCTATACTTATACCGATCTGGTGTAGCCTATGTGAGCCTATACTAGCCTATCTCCCCAGTCTATACTTATATACAGATCTGGTGTAGCCTATGTGAGCCTATACAAGCCTATCTCCCAAGTCTATACTTATACCGATCCGGTATAGCCTATGTGAGCCTATACTAGCCTCTCTTCTCAGTCTATACTTATACCGATCTGGTGTAGCCTATGTGAGCCTATACTAGCCTATCTCCTCAGTCTATACTTATACCGATCCGGTGTACCCTATGTGAGCCTATACTAGCCTATCTCCTCAGTCTATACTTATACCGATCTGGTGTAGCCTATGTGAGCCTATACTAGCCTATCTCCTCAGTCTATACTTATACCGATCCGGTGTAGCCTATGTGAGCCTATACTAGCCTATCTCCTCAGTCTATACCTATAATGATCTGGTGTAGCCTATGTAAGCCTATACTAGCCTATCTCCTTAGCCTATACTTATACAGATCTGGTGTAGCCTATGTGAGCCTATACTAGCCTATTTCCTGAGCCTATACTTATACAGATCTGGTGTAGCCTATGTGAGCCTATACTAGCCTATCTCCTCAGTCTATACTTATATACCGATCTGGTGTAGCCTATGTGAGCCTATACTAGCCTATCTCCTTAGCCTATACTTATACAGATCTGATGTAGCCTATGTGAGCCTATACTAGCCTATCTCCTTAGCCTATAGGTATACAGATCTCGTGTAGCCTATGTGAGCCTATACTAGCCTATACTTATACAGATCTGATGTAGCCTATGTGAGGCTATACTAGCCTATCTCGTTAGCCTATACTTATATACAGATCTGGTGTAGCCTATGTGAGCCTATACTAGCCTATACTTATACAGATCTGATGTAGCCTATGTGAGCCTATACTAGCCTATACTTATACAGATCTGATGTAGCCTATGTGAGCCTATACTAGCCTATACTTATACAGATCTGATGTAGCCTATGTGAGGCTATACTAGCCTATCTCGTTAGCCTATACTTATATACAGATCTGGTGTAGCCTATGTGAGGCTATACTAGCCTATCTTCTTAGCCTATACTTATATACAGATCTGGTGTACCCTATGTGAGCCTATACTAGCCTATCTCCTCAGTCTATACTTATATACAGATCTGGTGTAGCCTATGTGAGGCTATACTAGCCTATCTCCTTAGCCTATACTTATATACAGATCTGATGAAGTCTATGTGAGCCTATACTAGTATATCTCCCCAGTCTATACTTATATACAGATCTGATGTAGCCTATGTGAGCCTATACTAGCCTATCTCCTTAGCCTATACTAATATACAGATCTGATGTAGCCTATGTGAGCCTATACTAGCCTATCTCCTCAGTCTATACTTATATACAGATCTGGTGTAGCCTATGTGAGCCTATACTAGTATATCTCCCCAGTCTATACTTATATACAGATCTGATGTAGCCTATGTGAGCCTATACTAGCCTATCTCCTTAGCCTATACTAATATACAGATCTGATGTAGCCTATGTGAGCCTATACTAGCCTATCACTTAGCCTATACTTATATACAGATCTGATGAAGTCTATGTGAGCCTATACTAGCTTATCTCCTTAGCCTATACTTATATACAGATCTGATGTAGCCTATGTGAGCCTATACTAGCCTACCTCGTTAGCCTATACTTATACAGATCTGGATTAGCCTATGTGAGCCTATACTAGCCTATTTGCTTAGCCTATACCTATACAGATCTGGTGTAGCCTATGTGAGTCTATACTAGCCTATCTCCTTAGCCTATACTTATATACAGATCTGATGTAGCCTATGTGAGCCTATACTAGCCAATCTCCTTAGCCTATACTTATATACAGATCTGATGTAGCCTATGTGAGCCTATACTAGCCTATCTCCTCAGTCGATACTTATATACCGATCTGGTGTAGCCTATGTGAGTCTATACTAGCCTATCTCCTTAGCCTATACTTATACAGATCTGATGTAGCCTAAGTGAGCCTATACTAGCCTATCTCCTTAGCCTATACTTATACAGATCTGATGTAGCCTAAGTGAGTCTATACTAGCCTATCTCCTTAGCCTATACTTATACAGATCTGATGTAGCCTATGTGAGCCTATACTAGCCTATCTCCTTAGCCTATACTTGTACAGATCTGGTGTAGCCTATGTGAGCCTATACTTATACAGATCTGGTGTAGCCTATCTGCTTAGCCTATACTTATACAGATCTGATGTAGCCTATGTGAGCCTATACTAGCCTATCTCCTTAGCCTATACTTGTACAGATCTGGTGTAGCCTATGTGAGCCTATACTTATACAGATCTGGTGTAGCCTATCTGCTTAGCCTATACTTAAACAGATCTGGTGTAGCCTATGTGAGCCTATACTAGCCTATCTCCTTAGCCTATACTTATACAGATCTGATGTAGCCTATGTGAGCCTATACTAGCCTATCTGCTTAGCCTATACTTATACAGATCTGGTGTAGCCTATGTGAGCCTATACTAGCCTATCTCCTTAGCTTATACTTATACAGATCTGATGTAGCCTATGTGAGCCTATACTAGCCTATCTGCTTAGCCTATACTTATACAGATCTGGTGTAGCCTATGTGAGTCTATACTAGCCTATCTCCTTAGCCTATACTTATACAGATCTGATGTAGCCTATGTGAGCCTATACTAGCCTATCTGCTTAGCCTATACTTATACAGATCTGGTGTAGCCTATGTGAGCCTATACTAGCCTATCTCCTTAGCCTATACTTATACAGATCTGGTGTAGCCTATGTGAGCCTATACTAGCCTATCTCCTTAGCCTATACTTATACAGATCTGATGTAGCCTATGTGAGCCTATACTAGCCTATACTTATACAGATCTGGTGTAGCCTATCTGCTTAGCCTATACTTATACAGATCTGGTGTAGCCTATGTGAGCCTATACTAGCCTATCTCCTTAGCCTATACTTATACAGATCTGGTGTAGCCTATCTGCTTAGCCTATACTTATACAGATCTGGTGTAGCCTATGTGAGCCTATACTAGCCTATCTCCTTAGCCTATACTTATACAGATCTGGTGTAGCCTATGTGAGCCTATACTAGCCTACCTCGTTAGCCTATACTTATACAGATCTGGTGTAGCCTATCTGCTTAGCCTATACTTATACAGATCTGGTGTAGCCTATCTGCTTAGCCTATACTTATACAGATCTGGTGTAGCCTATGTGAGCCTATACTAGCCTATCTCCTTAGCCTATACTTATACAGATCTGGTGTAGCCTATGTGAGCCTATACTAGCCTATCTCCTTAGCCTATACTTATATACAGATCTGGTGTAGCCTATCTGCTTAGCCTATACTTATACAGATCTGGTGTAGCCTATGTGAGCCTATACTAGCCTATCTCCCCAGTCTATACTTATATACAGATCTGGTGTAGCCTGTGTGAGCCTATACTAGCCTATCTGCCCAGTCTATACTTATATACAGATCTGGTGTAGCCTATGTGAGCCTATACTAGCCTATCTCCCCAGTCTATACTTATATACCGATCTGGTGTAGCCTATGTGAGCCTATACTAGCCTATCTCCCCAGTCTATACTTTCTATACTTATATACAGATCTGGTGTAACCTATGTGAGCTTATACTAGCCTATCTCCCCAGTCTATACTTATATACCGATCTGGTGTAGCCTATGTGAGCCTATACTAGCCTATCTCCCCAGTCTATACTTATATACACATCTGGTGTAGCCTATGTGAGCCTATACTAGCCTATCTCCCCAGTCTATACTTATATACAGATCTGGTGTAGCCTATGTGAGCCTATACTAGCCTATCTCCCCAGTCTATACTTATATACAGATCTGGTGTAGCCTATGTGAGCCTATACAGCCTATCTCCTCAGCCTACACTTATATACAGATCTGGTGTAGCCTATGTGAGCCTATACTAGCCTATCTCCTCAGCCTATACTTATCTACGGATCTGGTGTAGCCTATGTGAGCCTATACTAGCCTATCTCCCCAGTCTATACTTATATACAGATCTGGTGTAGCCTATGTGAGCCTATACTAGCCTATCTCCTCAGTCTATACTTATATACAGATCTGGTGTAGCCTATGTGAGCCTATACTAGCCTATCTCCCCAGTCTATATTTATATACAGATCTGGTGTAGCCTATGTGAGCCTATACTAGTAGATCTCCCCAGTCTATACTTATATACAGATCTGGTGTAGCCTATGTGAGCCTATACTAGCCTATCTCCCCAGTCTATACTTATATACAGATCTGGTGTAGCCTATGTGAGCCTATACTAGCCTATCTCCTCAGTCTATACTTATATACAGATCTGGTGTAGCCTATGTGAGCCTATACTAGCCTATCTCCCCAGTCTATACTTATATACAGATCTGGTGTAGCCTATGTGAGCCTATACTAGCCTATCTCCCCAGTCTATACTTATATACAGATCTGGTGTAGCCTATGAGAACCTATACTAGCCTATCTCCTCAGTCTATACTTATATACAGATCTGGTGTAGCCTATGTGAGCCTATACTAGCCTATCTCCCCAGTCTATACTTATATACAGATCTGGTGTAGCCTATGTGAGCCTATACTAGCCTATCTCCCCAACCTATACTTATATACAGATCTGGTGTAACCTATGTGAGCCTATACTAGCCTATCTCCCCAGTCTATACCTATATACAGATCTGGTGTAGCCTATGTGAGCCTATACTAGCCTATCTCCCCAGTCTATACTTATATACAGATCTGGTGTAACCTATGTGAGCCTATACTAGCCTACCTCCCCGATCTATATTTATATATAGATCTGGTGTAACCTATGTGAGCCTATACTAGCCTATCTGCTCAGTCTATACTTATATACAGATCCGGTGTAGCCTATAATAGCCTATCTCCTCAGTCGATACCTATACACAGATCTGGTGTAGCCTATGTGAGCCTATACTAGCCTATCTCCCCAGTCTATACTTATATACAGATCTGGTGTAGCCTATACTAGCCTATCTCCTCAGTCTATACCTATACACAGATCTGGTGTAGCCTATGTGAGCCTATACTAGCCTATCTCCCCAGTCTATACTTATATACAGATCTGGTGTAGCCTATGTGAGCCTATATTAGCCTATCTCCTAAGTCTATACTTATACAGATCTGGTGTAGCCTATGTGAGCCTATACTAGCCTATCTGCTCAGTCTATACTAATATACCGATCCAGTGTAGCCTATACTAGCCTATCTCCTCAGCCTATACTTATATACCGATCCGGTGTAGCCTATGAGAGCCTATACTAGCCTATCTTCTCAGTCTATACCTATATACAGATCTGGTGTAGCCTATGTGAGCCTATACTACCCTATCTCCCCAGTCTATACTTATATACAGATCTGGTGTAGCCTATGTGAGCCTATACCAGCCTATCTCCCCAGTCCATACTTATATACAGATCTGGTGTAGCCTATGTGAGCCTATACTAGCCTATCTCCCCAGTCTATACTTATATACAGATCTGGTGTAGCCTATGTGAGCCTATACTAGCCTATCTCCTCAGTCTATACTTATATACAGATCTGCTGTAGCCTATGTGAGCCTATACTAGTATATCTCCCCAGTCTATACATATATACAGATCTGGTGTAGCCTATGTGAGCCTATACTAGTATATCTCCCCAGTCTATACATATATACAGATCTGGTGTAGCCTATGTGAGCCTATACTAGCCTATCTCCCCAGTCTATACTTCTATACAAATCTGGTGTAGCCTATGTGAGCCTATACTAGTATATCTCCCCAGTCTATACTTATATACAGATCTGGTGTAGCCTATGTGAGCCTATACTAGCCTATCTCCCCAGTCTATACTTATATACAGATCTGGTGTAGCCTATGTGAGCCTATACTAGTATATCTCCCCAGTCTATACATATATACAGATCTGGTATAGCCTATGTGAGCCTATACTAGTATATCTCCCCAGTCTATACATGTATACAGATCTGGTGTAGCCTATGTGAGCCTATACTAGTATATCTCCCCAGTCTATACTTATATACAGATCTGATGTAGCCTATGTGAGCCTATACTAGTCTATCTCCCCAGTCTATACATATATACAGATCTGGTGTAGCCTATGTGAGCCTATACTAGTCTATCTCCCCAGTCTATACATATATACAGATCTGGTGTAGCCTATGTGAGCCTATACTAGTATATCTCCCCAGTCTATACTTATATACAGATCTGGTGTAGCCTATGTGAGCCTATACTAGCCTATCTCCCCAGTCTATACTTATATACAGATCTGGTGTAGCCTATGTGAGGCTATACTAGCCTATCTCCTTAGCCTATACTTATATACAGATCTGGTGTAGCCTATGTGAGGCTATACTAGCCTATCTTCTTAGCCTATACTTATATACAGATCTGGTGTACCCTATGTGAGCCTATACTAGCCTATCTCCTCAGTCTATACTTATATACAGATCTGGTGTAGCCTAAATGAGCCTATACTAGTCTATTTCCTCAGTCTATACTTATACCGATCTGGTGTAGCCTATGTGAGCCTATACTAGCCTATCTCCCCAGTCTATACTTATATACAGATCTGGTGTAGCCTATGTGAGCCTATACAAGCCTATCTCCCAAGTCTATACTTATACCGATCCGGTATAGCCTATGTGAGCCTATACTAGCCTCTCTTCTCAGTCTATACTTATACCGATCTGGTGTAGCCTATGTGAGCCTATACTAGCCTATCTCCTCAGTCTATACTTATACCGATCCGGTGTACCCTATGTGAGCCTATACTAGCCTATCTCCTCAGTCTATACTTATACCGATCTGGTGTAGCCTATGTGAGCCTATACTAGCCTATCTCCTCAGTCTATACTTATACCGATCCGGTGTAGCCTATGTGAGCCTATACTAGCCTATCTCCTCAGTCTATACCTATAATGATCTGGTGTAGCCTATGTAAGCCTATACTAGCCTATCTCCTTAGCCTATACTTATACAGATCTGGTGTAGCCTATGTGAGCCTATACTAGCCTATTTCCTGAGCCTATACTTATACAGATCTGGTGTAGCCTATGTGAGCCTATACTAGCCTATCTCCTCAGTCTATACTTATATACCGATCTGGTGTAGCCTATGTGAGCCTATACTAGCCTATCTCCTTAGCCTATACTTATACAGATCTGATGTAGCCTATGTGAGCCTATACTAGCCTATCTCCTTAGCCTATAGGTATACAGATCTCGTGTAGCCTATGTGAGCCTATACTAGCCTATACTTATACAGATCTGATGTAGCCTATGTGAGGCTATACTAGCCTATCTCGTTAGCCTATACTTATATACAGATCTGGTGTAGCCTATGTGAGCCTATACTAGCCTATACTTATACAGATCTGATGTAGCCTATGTGAGCCTATACTAGCCTATACTTATACAGATCTGATGTAGCCTATGTGAGCCTATACTAGCCTATACTTATACAGATCTGATGTAGCCTATGTGAGGCTATACTAGCCTATCTCGTTAGCCTATACTTATATACAGATCTGGTGTAGCCTATGTGAGGCTATACTAGCCTATCTTCTTAGCCTATACTTATATACAGATCTGGTGTACCCTATGTGAGCCTATACTAGCCTATCTCCTCAGTCTATACTTATATACAGATCTGGTGTAGCCTATGTGAGGCTATACTAGCCTATCTCCTTAGCCTATACTTATATACAGATCTGATGAAGTCTATGTGAGCCTATACTAGTATATCTCCCGAGTCTATACTTATATACAGATCTGATGTAGCCTATGTGAGCCTATACTAGCCTATCTCCTTAGCCTATACTAATATACAGATCTGATGTAGCCTATGTGAGCCTATACTAGCCTATCTCCTCAGTCTATACTTATATACAGATCTGGTGTAGCCTATGTGAGCCTATACTAGTATATCTCCCCAGTCTATACTTATATACAGATCTGATGTAGCCTATGTGAGCCTATACTAGCCTATCTCCTTAGCCTATACTAATATACAGATCTGATGTAGCCTATGTGAGCCTATACTAGCCTATCACCTTAGCCTATACTTATATACAGATCTGATGAAGTCTATGTGAGCCTATACTAGCTTATCTCCTTAGCCTATACTTATATACAGATCTGATGTAGCCTATGTGAGCCTATACTAGCCTACCTCGTTAGCCTATACTTATACAGATCTGGATTAGCCTATGTGAGCCTATACTAGCCTATTTGCTTAGCCTATACCTATACAGATCTGGTGTAGCCTATGTGAGCCTATACTAGCCTATCTCCTCAGTCTATACTTATACCGATCTGGTGTAGCCTATGTGAGCCTATACTAGCCTATCTCCTCAGTCTATACTTATACCAATCTGGTGTAGCCTATGTAAGCCTATACTAGCCTATCTCCCCAGTCTATACTTATACAGATCTGGTGTAGCCTATGTGAGCCTATACTAGCCTATCTCCTCAGTCTATACTTATATACAGATCTGGTGTAGCCTATGTGAGGCTATACTAGCCTATCTCCTTAGCCTATACTTATATACACATGTCATGTAGCCTATGTGAGCCTATACTTATACAGATCTGATGTAGCCTATGTGAGGCTATACTAGCCTATCTCGTTAGCCTATACTTATATACAGATCTGGTGTAGCCTATGTGAGCCTATACTAGCCTATACTTATACAGATCTGATGTAGCCTATGTGAGCCTATACTAGCCTATACTTATACAGATCTGATGTAGCCTATGTGAGCCTATACTAGCCTATACTTATACAGATCTGATGTAGCTTATGTGAGCCTATACTAGCCTATCTCCTTAGCCTATACTTATATACAGATCTGATGTAGCCTATGTGAGCCTATACTAGCCTATCTCCTTAGCCTATACTTATATACAGATCTGATGTAGCCTATGTGAGCCTATACTAGCCTATCTCCTTAGCCTATACTTATATACAGATCTGATGTAGCCTATGTGAGCCTATACTAGCCTATCTCCTTAGCCTATACTTATGTACAGATCTGATGTAGCCTATGTGAGCCTATACTTATATACAGATCTGATGAAGTCTATGTGAGCCTATACTAGCCTATCTCCTTAGCCTATACTTATATACAGATCTGATGTAGCCTATGTGAGCCTATACTAGCCTATCTCCTCAGTCGATACTTATATACCGATCTGGTGTAGCCTATGTGAGTCTATACTAGCCTATCTCCTTAGCCTATACTTATACAGATCTGATGTAGCCTATGTGAGCCTATACTAGCCTATCTCCTTAGCCTATACTTATATACAGATCTGATGTAGCCTATGTGAGTCTATACTAGCCTATCTCCTTAGCCTATACTTATACAGATCTGGTGTAGCCTATCTGCTTAGCCTATACTTATACAGATCTGGTGTAGCCTATGTGAGCCTATACTAGCCTATCTCCTTAGCCTATACTTATACAGATCTGGTGTAGCCTATGTGAGCCTATACCAGCCTATCTCCTTAGCCTATACTTATACAGATCTGGTGTAGCCTATGTGAGCCTATACTAGCCTATCTCCTTAGCCTATACTTATACAGATCTGATGTAGCCTATGTGAGCCTATACTTATATACAGATCTGATGTAGCCTATGTGAGCCTATACTTATACAGATCTGGTGTAGCCTATGTGAGCCTATACTAGCCTATCTCCTTAGCCTATACTTATACAGATCTGGTGTAGCCTATCTGCTTAGCCTATACTTATACAGATCTGGTGTAGCCTATGTGAGCCTATACTAGCCTATCTCCTTAGCCTATACTTATACAGATCTGGTGTAGCCTATGTGAGTCTATACTAGCCTATCTCCTTAGCCTATACTTATATACAGATCTGATGTAGCCTATGTGAGCCTATACTAGCCTATCTCCTCAGTCGATACATATATACCGATCTGGTGTAGCCTATGTGAGTCTATACTAGCCTATCTCCTTAGCCTATACTTATATACAGATCTGATGTAGCCTATGTGAGCCTATACTAGCCAATCTCCTTAGCCTATACTTATATACAGATCTGATGTAGCCTATGTGAGCCTATACTAGCCTATCTCCTCAGTCGATACTTATATACCGATCTGGTGTAGCCTATGTGAGTCTATACTAGCCTATCTCCTTAGCCTATACTTATACAGATCTGATGTAGCCTAAGTGAGCCTATACTAGCCTATCTCCTTAGCCTATACTTATACAGATCTGATGTAGCCTAAGTGAGTCTATACTAGCCTATCTCCTTAGCCTATACTTATACAGATCTGATGTAGCCTATGTGAGCCTATACTAGCCTATCTCCTTAGCCTATACTTGTACAGATCTGGTGTAGCCTATGTGAGCCTATACTTATACAGATCTGGTGTAGCCTATCTGCTTAGCCTATACTTATACAGATCTGATGTAGCCTATGTGAGCCTATACTAGCCTATCTCCTTAGCCTATACTTGTACAGATCTGGTGTAGCCTATGTGAGCCTATACTTATACAGATCTGGTGTAGCCTATCTGCTTAGCCTATACTTATACAGCTCTGGTGTAGCCTATGTGAGCCTATACTAGCCTATCTCCTTAGCCTATACTTATACAGATCTGGTGTAGCCTATCTGCTTAGCCTATACTTATGCAGATCTGGTGTAGCCTATGTGAGCCTATACTAGCCTATCTCCTTAGCCTATACTTATACAGATCTGGTGTAGCCTATGTGAGCCTATACTAGCCTACCTCGTTAGCCTATACTTATACAGATCTGGTGTAGCCTATCTGCTTAGCCTATACTTATACAGATCTGGTGTAGCCTATGTGAGCCTATACTAGCCTATCTCCTTAGCCTATACTTATACAGATCTGGTGTAGCCTATGTGAGTCTATACTAGCCTATCTCCTTAGCCTATACTTATATACAGATCTGATGTAGCCTATGTGAGCCTATACTAGCCTATCTCCTCAGTCGATACTTATATACCGATCTGGTGTAGCCTATGTGAGTCTATACTAGCCTATCTCCTTAGCCTATACTTATATACAGATCTGATGTAGCCTATGTGAGCCTATACTAGCCAATCTCCTTAGCCTATACTTATATACAGATCTGATGTAGCCTATGTGAGCCTATACTAGCCTATCTCCTCAGTCGATACTTATATACCGATCTGGTGTAGCCTATGTGAGTCTATACTAGCCTATCTCCTTAGCCTATACTTATACAGATCTGATGTAGCCTAAGTGAGCCTATACTAGCCTATCTCCTTAGCCTATACTTATACAGATCTGATGTAGCCTATGTGAGCCTATACTAGCCTATCTCCTTAGCCTATACTTGTACAGATCTGGTGTAGCCTATGTGAGCCTATACTTATACAGATCTGGTGTAGCCTATCTGCTTAGCCTATACTTATACAGATCTGATGTAGCCTATGTGAGCCTATACTAGCCTATCTCCTTAGCCTATACTTGTACAGATCTGGTGTAGCCTATGTGAGCCTATACTTATACAGATCTGGTGTAGCCTATCTGCTTAGCCTATACTTATACAGATCTGGTGTAGCCTATGTGAGCCTATACTAGCCTATCTCCTTAGCCTATACTTATACAGATCTGATGTAGCCTATGTGAGCCTATACTAGCCTATCTGCTTAGCCTATACTTATACAGATCTGGTGTAGCCTATGTGAGCCTATACTAGCCTATCTCCTTAGCCTATACTTATACAGATCTGATGTAGCCTATGTGAGCCTATACTAGCCTATCTGCTTAGCCTATACTTATACAGATCTGGTGTAGCCTATGTGAGTCTATACTAGCCTATCTCCTTAGCCTATACTTATACAGATCTGATGTAGCCTATGTGAGCCTATACTAGCCTATCTGCTTAGCCTATACTTATACAGATCTGGTGTAGCCTATGTGAGCCTATACTAGCCTATCTCCTTAGCCTATACTTATACAGATCTGGTGTAGCCTATGTGAGCCTATACTAGCCTATCTCCTTAGCCTATACTTATACAGATCTGATGTAGCCTATGTGAGCCTATACTAGCCTATACTTATACAGATCTGGTGTAGCCTATCTGCTTAGCCTATACTTATACAGATCTGGTGTAGCCTATGTGAGCCTATACTAGCCTATCTCCTTAGCCTATACTTATACAGATCTGGTGTAGCCTATCTGCTTAGCCTATACTTATACAGATCTGGTGTAGCCTATGTGAGCCTATACTAGCCTATCTCCTTAGCCTATACTTATACAGATCTGGTGTAGCCTATGTGAGCCTATACTAGCCTACCTCGTTAGCCTATACTTATACAGATCTGGTGTAGCCTATCTGCTTAGCCTATACTTATACAGATCTGGTGTAGCCTATGTGAGCCTACACTAGCCTATCTCCTTAGCCTATACTTATACAGATCTGGTGTAGCCTATGTGAGCCTATACTAGCCTATCTCCTTAGCCTATACTTATATACAGATCTGGTGTAGCCTATCTGCTTAGCCTATACTTATACAGATCTGGTGTAGCCTATGTGAGTCTATACTAGCCTATCTCCTTAGCCTATACTTATATACAGATCTGGTGTAGCCTATCTGCTTAGCCTATACTTATACAGATCTGGTGTAGCCTATGTGAGCCTATACTAGCCTATCTCCTTAGCCTATACTTATATACAGATCTGGTGTAGCCTATCTGCTTAGCCTATACTTATACAGATCTGGTGTAGCCTATGTGAGCCTATACTAGCCTATCTCCTTAGCCTATACTTATATACAGATCTGGTGTAGCCTATGTGAGCCTATACTAGCCTATCTCCTTAGCCTATACTTATATACAGATCTGGTGTAGCCTATCTGCTTAGCCTATACTTATACAGATCTGGTGTAGCCTATGTGAGCCTATACTAGCCTATCTCCTTAGCCTATACTTATATACAGATCTGGTGTAGCCTATCTCCTTAGCCTATACTTATACAGATCTGGTGTAGCCTATGTGAGCCTATACTAGCCTATCTCCTTAGGCTATACTTATACAGATCTGGTGCAGCCTATGTGAGCCTATACTAGCCTATCTCCTTAGCCTATACTTATACAGATCTGGTGTAGCCTATACTAGCCTATCTCCTTAGCCTATACTTATACAGATCTGGTGTAGCCTATGTGAGCCTATACTAGCCTATCTCCTTAGCCTATACTTATACAGATCTGGTGTAGCCTATGTGAGCCTATACTAGCCTATCTCCTTAGCCTATACTTATACAGATCTGGTGTAGCCTATGTGAGCCTATACTAGCCTATCTCCTTAGTCTATACTTATACAGATCTGGTGTAGCCTATGTGAGCCTATACTAGCCTATCTCCTTAGCCTATACTTATACAGATCTGGTGTAGCCTATGTGAGCCTATACTAGCCTATCTCCCCAGCCTATACTTATAAAGATCTGGTGTAGCCTATCTGCTTAGCCTATACTTATACAGATCTGGTGTAGCCTATCTGCTTAGCCTATACTTATATACAGATCTGGTGTAGCCTATGTGAGCCTATACTAGCCTATCTCCTTAGCCTATACTTATACAGATCTGGTGTAGCCTATGTGAGCCTATACTAGCCTATCTCCCCAGCCTATACTTATACAGATCTGGTGTAGCCTATCTGCTTAGCCTATACTTATACAGATCTGGTGTAGCCTATGTGAGCCTATACTAGCCTATCTCCTTAGCCTATACTTATACAGATCTGGTGTAGCCTATGTGAGCCTATACTAGCCTATCTCCTTAGCCTATACTTATATACAGATCTGGTGTAGCCTATGTGAGCCTATACTAGCCTATCTCCTTAGCCTATACTTATACAGATCTGGTGTAGCCTATGTGAGCCTATACGAGCCTATCTCCTTAGTCTATACTTATATACAGATCTGGTGTAGCCTATCTGCTTAGCCTATACTTATACAGATCTGGTGTAGCCTATCTGCTTAGCCTATACTTATACAGATCTGGTGTAGCCTATGTGAGTCTATACTAGCCTATCTCCTTAGCCTATACTTATACAGATCTGGTGTAGCCTATCTGAGCCTATACTGTAGGGCTATTCAAATTGCTTCAAATTGTTTTTAAAAGTGACCTGAAAAGGTGTATTTGTATTAAATATTAGTAGAAAGTTTTTGAATGTAATGCAATACAAAAGAACGTATGTTTTGTGTTCCAGACGACGAGGATGCAATGCAACTGTACAAAGTGCTGCTAAAGGAGACACAGTTGGAGGTACCCCAGAGACACAGGCCTAACAAAACACTGTCAGTTGCAGACATTGACAGTGTCTCTCTCAGGTACATTCTAGAAACAACAGCAACAGCTAACATCACTGAAGATAACAAGAAAGTTGACCTTTTCCAGGACAGTGACGTAGATCTATTTGATGAATGGATTATAGAATAAACCAACTGACATCCACCAATTGCATTGCTATATAAGAAATTAGGTACATTTGTTACTAAGTATTTCTATTGTTGCATATAGTCCTAGTATTATAAACATTTTAACTGTCTGAGAGGCACAATCAGAACTGAAAAATTCAATGCCACAGCTGGGATTTGAACCACAGACCCTCTGCTTACAAGGCGATTGCTCTAACCATTAAGCCACTGTGTCAACCTGCCAGAATTGAATTCTCTGGGCAATTTGTATTTCTCCCTGGAAACCAATTCTACTTCTCAAAAATTGCTCACAGATGGGTTGTGTGTTTAAAAACAACAGTAAGTTTGTTGACATAAATAATGTGACTCTTATTTATTTATGCCAACAAACTTACTGTTGGTGTTTTTAAACACACAAACTGAGTGTGGGCAATGTTTGAGAGGTAGAACTGGAACTTAAAAATTCAATGCCACAGCTGGGATTTGAACCACAGACCCTCTGCTTACCAGGCAGGTGCTCTAACCATTAAGTGCCTTGGTTTACTGGATTGAGAATTCAATGTCATTCTGGCAGGTTGTCACAGTAGCTTAATGGTTAGAGCACCCACCTAGTAAGTGGAGGGTCTGTGGTTCAAATCCCAGCTGTGGCATTGAATTTTTAAGTTCCAGTTCTACCTCTCAAATGTTACTCTTTCTAGTGCAGCTGCCATAATGGTTACCTAACAACATAGACATAACGAAACATAAACTTAACTAATACTCGGAACACATGCTGTTTATCTACTCATGGAAATGGCAGCAGTTTCAAACAAGCTATATTTTACATAAATATATAAAAATACAAGTGGATGCACATTTCACAGTGTTTTATCTGTTTTTCAAAAACTGCAGTGCCAGTTCTTCATCTTCGTTGAGGGTCAATCCTGTGTCGATAGGTGCATCTTCATCACTCTCTTCCTGCTTGTGTTTCTTCCTTAGCAGTTTGCTGTCTTTAGATAGTTTTCTCTTCAGGGGCAGCGGCCTGAAAACAGTAAACATGCATATGAAACAGGCCCAGAAGTGTGTTGTTAACTAATGGAAATGGAGAATTACGATTCAGATATCCTGGAGAAACTGGTATCAAATAATGATGTTCACTACATAAGCCTTGATTTGATAAAATGAAAGATGCCCTGCAAGGTAAACTTTGGCAACAAGTAAGTTGGCATGTCGTTTATGAAGAAAAGGATGTACATGCAAAATTTGATAAGCTAATAGAAACAGTCCATCACAATTTTAATATAGCATTTCCACTGAAACAGGTTAGTATAAAGAACAAAAACAATTATTGAATATTTATAATAATTGTGAAGGTTTTTAGTTGCTTTTATATATTCAGGTAGACAATCACTTACTTGTAGTTGTAGATAAACAGGAGCGCTTTCGTGGAGGTTACGTCCACATCCGCAGCCAGTAGCAACTGTCTTTTAAAATATTCCGAGTTTGGTGCCTTCACAAGTAAGTGATTGTCTACCTGAATATATAAAAGCAACTAAAAACCTTCACAATGATCAGGGCATCACTATATATAATGCTTCTCCTTTTAATAAAAACTTAATTTATAATAATCCTTGATTTTCTGACCTTCATGCATCAATTCAAATAGGTTTATGCACAAATTTCTTTTCCCTGTTTCCTTATTTATTACTTCCCAGATTGCCTTACTTTGGTTTGTTGCTCTTTGAATATATTTATCATTTTCCAGTTTTTTCGCATCCCTGAGAACTTACCAGTATACTTTTTTATATAACAAGTTTTCTCAAACTCAAATTGTACCTATTAGAGAATGCATTTTATTTGGTTATGGAATATGTAAATAGATAACTTTGTGAAGTCTGAGTAATTAAGGCTGTATGTGTGTGTGTGCGCATGCGTGTTTGACCTTTTATTTTATTGTTATATTCCTATTGTAACTTACTGATGATTCCATATCATGGACACATGATCTGAAGGATGAAATAAATGAATATGAATGAGAAATTGCAGAAAGTTGTTCAAAAGTGGGTGCACAGTATCCCCTAACAATGGTTCTATGATGCAATAATGAAGTTGTCAATAATGTATTGACATTGGTGGGGAGCATACTGAGAGTTCCCTTGTACATTGAATCATGTTTATTAATAAGTAATCAACACAAAAAACAGTATTGTAAACTATTTCTGAATGCCCCTCACATTTGTAAGGTAGTCTCATCATAATGACTATATGTGTAAAAAGAATTACAATATCTGAACTAAAAAAGAATTTACTAAACTAATTGGTTACTAATATCTATTGAACTGCTCTATTACTGTTATCTGCCCATATCTATTTTAAGGAATACAAATAAGGGAAAGTTGCCCAAAGGTACATCTAGACACAATATTTATCCTACAAAAAGACACGTTTGATTAATTTTTAATTTGAAAAATTCAGATTATATTCAAAGTAAATAAAATGCTCACACTTTATTCACTGTATGCACATAGGGCAATTCTCTTTGTTGTAAAAAAGCTAAACCTGAAGAACTGATGTATTGACTATTTACTAATAAAGATGTCTTATAATGGGAGACATTTTAACAGAATACCAACTGCACTTAAGGCACTAAATGGTACCAAACAATATCAATGCAAATTAAAAGTATTTTGTAATTGAAAGATGTATAAAGTTTATGGATTTGTACACATTTATTTTTATATCTGTTCATAGTACTTGTACAATATTGTAGTTGATGAGTTGTAAATAGGCATTTGTTTTACTGTATTCCTTGATAACATCAAAAACTTTTGTAACTAGACTGTCAGTTAATAAAGATCATAATCATTATATAAATAATAACTACTTTCTTACTTGTGTAGCTTAAATTCAGAACATGGCATACTAAAATCAGAATACAATAAAAACACATAACCTATTTAACTATGTTAAGTAGATTTTCCAGGCTTGTGGGCCATGGTCGAGTTGGATTACCTTCCTCCGACGTTTCGCTGAAAACTGCATCCAGCATCTTTAGGATCAACCTCTGTTATTTTGGTCTAAATTAGCGGCTGCACATAAACTAAAGTTCACTGCAAACTTTCATATTCATCTTTGTTTCTAATTAGTGTCCTTGGTAACATAAATTTTCACGATCACTCGTTCTCATGAATACCAACATGAGATTATCGCTAACGAATCTTTTTTTAATAAATTGATCTCAAATTATATTTTCAAATGCCGGTAAATGGGATGTCTCTGATCCTGGTATAAAAGAGAAAGCTTTCCGTGTCTCGGGTTTTCTTCTCCCTCTTATTAGAGCCGGGAGCCTGTTGTCTGTCTTCCTTTCCTGGATGTCCTAGTGACAAGAGAATCTGATTCACGTCTGGGTCACACAGCTTATTGCAAACCTACTCATACTGATAGGTACCTCTATAAAACCTCGAACCATCATCCAAGACAAAAATTGGGCATAATCAAAACCCTTTCCGAACGGGCCAAGAAGATTTGTGAGCCACAAAAGCTGAATAAAGAAATCCGACATCTAAACAAGGCCCTCATCAACAACGGTTATACACACAAGGAAATTACAAGAGCTCTCCATCCGAGGTACCGGTCAGTCCAAAAAGACCGGAGGAAGCAAACCCTGAGTACCATCTATTTACCATACATCCATAAGGTAACAGACCGAATAGGAAGACTGCTGCAACAGTACAACATTAGGACTATTTATAGGCCAACGAAGAAAGTCAAAGATTTATTTAACTCCGTTAAGGATAAAAGACATCCACACTGCACAGCCGGTGTTTACAAAATACCATGTAGCTGTGGACAAGTATATATAGGCACCACCATGCAGAGTATCAGCACTCGACTAAAAGAACATGAAAGACATAGCCGGTTGGGGCAGACGGACAAGTCAGCGGTAGCAAAACACTCTCTATTGTTCGGCCACGACGTGAATTACAAAGACACAGAGGTACTCTCAAGAACAAGCCACTATCAGGCTCGCTTGACTAGGGAAGCGATAGAGATTTTTATGCATAAAAACTCCTACAATCGAAAAGAAGAGAGACAGCAGATAAGCAAAACTTGGCTCCCGGCTCTAATAAGAGGGAGAAGAAAACCTGAGACACGGAAAGCTTTCTCTTTTATACCAGGATCAGAGACATCCCATTTACCGGCATTTGAAAATATAATTTGAGATCAATTTATTAAAAAAAGATTCGTTAGCGATAATCTCATGTTGGTATTCATGAGAACGAGCGATCGTGAAAATTTATGTTACCAAGGACACTAATTAGAAACAAAGATGAATATGAAAGTTTGCAGTGAACTTTAGTTTATGTGCAGCCGCTAATTCAGACCAAAATAACAGAGGTTGACCCTGAAGATGCTGGACGCAGTTTTCAGCGAAACGTCGGAGGAAGGTAATCCAACTCGACCACGGCCCACAAGCCCGGAAAATCTGCTTAACATAGTTGATAATGCCGGCCGTGAAAGCCTCAGGACTTATACATAACCTATTTGTATGTGAAAGTTGAAAATGATGTTTTATCAAAGATACAGCCTACGCAACAACTCACACTAAAGTGGACCAAGTTTGCACATAAGTTGAATAGTCCAGCTCTATTGTTTGTAAGCTCCAGACTAAAGGCTCTCAGAAAAATCTGATTTGTTGTACTCACATGATTTTCTCTACTCTTGTACTAACTATTCTCACAAACTCTTATTCCTATATCTTCTTCGTGTTAGTTGAGATAAACATTTGTACAAATTATCTTATTATTTTCTTGTAGGTACAAGGGGAATATGGGAATATAGTAGACTTTGAGCAATAGTCAAATCTTTTATAGCTTGCATGCTTAACATATAAAAAAATGAACGATGTTCCATTTCACGAAAGTTTTAAGTTTTCCGAAACTGACACAAATAACAAGGAGTATCTTTGAAATGGTTCACTCCACAAAAAAATTTATTCAGACATAAATTGTGTATTTTAGCAAGATCTACATTTTTTGTGTAGATATGGTCCTCTCTAAAAAACGGTTACTATTACTGCTATTGCTCTCTTCAATATCATTGTGAAAAATATTGGAGAGCAAAAGGATTAATGACTTCATTGTCAGAATCCAGCATTAGCTAACAACAACATTTTTTGTGTAATAAGATTTGGTCTATCTATTACTGTTTACCAGTTATGCAGATGTATCCAGAGTAAATAGGCTATAGCCAGAAAATTCAAAATATACATTTCATTTGCCATAAAGATATCTCAAACATATGGCATTTTAATCAAAATTGTTAGAGCCATTTTCAAAAAAATCAATATTTTGAAAAAATTTCCCGTGTAAAGGATAGTTTAGGTGGAGAAATTTTCTTCAAAATCTTCGTGTCGCAACCATGAAAGACATTGAACTTAAATACCAACTTTGGTTTTTAGCCGGCTTTTCGTTTTTGAGTTATGCTGTCCACAGTCTGACAGACACATGACCTTTTTCTAAAAATGCTATTTCTGGATTCAGGAGGCCTCAAAACATATATTTCTGGTAAAATCTCGACATCGAATTTTTGGGTGGAATACAATACTTCCTCTGCTTTACTATACATATGTAGTAGAGAAAGTAAAAAAAAAACAAACAACTCTCCATTTGGGAGAAATTATTCATACTTTAAAATAAACACATTTTATTAAACTTTGTTGTCTCGTATGAAAAGGATCTCATCCAACCAAACCATTGTGTGCAACACCCAGGAGGAAGTGTGGCAGTGAATCAGGGCTGATAATGGAGACAAATGACTAAAGTATGCGCCAGCAATAAACATTCCAATGTTTGCACATAACAGTACTTCTTTATCAATTTGAGGATTTTGTGTCCACTTTCTCTAGTAAGAGAACTAACCACTTGTCCATCCCATACATCAGATACAAGCAACTCTTTGGGCAAATTCTGCACTTATTGCACAGATAGGCGACGTAATGAGCAAAGGAAACATTCCAACACTTGTTCATCTTTGCTTAAAGGAAAATTGCCTCACTTTGGGTTAATATATTGCATTTGATGGGTAGGTTTTCTGTACATCCCAAACAAAAGTTCGTCTTCATTTCTCATTACAAGGACTGAAAATATGCTGTCCTTAGGAAGGAATATACGGAAACTTGACTCATCACATGCAATAGCTTTAACACCAACATGCAATTTTCAACAGTTTGGTACACTGATTAAAAGATGAATATAAGCAAATCACCAAAATGGCACTTAGCAAAGGATTCAACAAAATATTAGTAAACAACAAAGTACAAAAATTCAAAAGTAAGAAAGAAATTAACAAGATCACAATTTAAAACACTACTAGACAACAAACAAAAAATTAAGAAATTTAACAATATGTCGATATTTCTAAACACATTCTGCTCCAACTTACTTGTGATAATATTAATCACAGGACTAGTTTCGGAGAGCAATTTAAATATAGATATCATGAAGACATTTCCATACATATTTAAAATTTGGTTAAGATACATAGAAACATTTTTGCCATTGTTCCAAAAGAATTAGCTCAAGACGCAATGAAATTATTAAACCTACAAGACCATTCCATAAAATTCACTATTCAAATAGAACAAGATGGACGGCTACCGTTACTTGACTTAAAAATAATAAGAAACATGGACAGACTGGAATTTGGCATATATAGGAAACAAACGCACATAGACAACTACATCAAAACAATAATTTCAATCCAAAAGCACATCAGCATGCAATCTTCCATAACTTAGTTCACAGACTGACCAATATCCTACTAACAAATAGGGAATACAATGAAGACCCTGAGCATATCAAACTTGTTGCAAATTTAAATGGATTTAAACCCAATTGTGTAAGCTTTCATGGCTGGTGTCATAAATACAAAAAGATTGTCCAGAATTGTCATACCACCATGGAAGTTCGACACAGCTCTAAACAGAACGTCTGGAAGCAGATTTTCCACTAGACCACGGCCCACAATCCCAGATAATCATTTTGTATTTTAAACCCAATTTCAGAACTACATTATTAAAATAAACATAGAAGATTAAAAACTATCAAGGATGTCAGCAAATTAAGAATTAGTGATACCCAAGAAAGGCATTGTAAATTTACATGACGCCAAAAAATTTTCAGCAGATTCAACAAAATTCTTAAGCATAATATAAAACTGCCTCCGCAAAACAAGTATAGCATTGGAAAGTTACTCAATCACCCTGTAAAAAACACAACTCCAAGCATTAAATTATTAGGAATCTACCTTGCCTACTGTGAAGACTACCATAGGATATATATGGCAAAACAAAAACAAATTTATTTGGAAACCAGAATGAACATGCCACAAACATCAAACACAAAGAAACAGAAGAATCAGCCATAGCTCACCACTTTTGGTCTTGCAATTACAATATCAACCTAAATATCCAACTTTTAAAGCCAGCAAAAGATTAGTGGGAGTTAACAGTGTGGGAAAATATTTACATCATTTGGCTGATGAACTCTGAGGTACCAAGACGATGTCTTACGACTAGCCAATAGGAAGAACAGCATAGCAAGCAACAAGACAGTTACCTGATGTTCAACAGCTGAATGATGGAGAGGATCCTCTCCAAAGCTAGTCCTGAGATTAACATAATTCCAAGTTGGAGCAAGATGTGTTTACAAATATCAACATATTTTTACTTCTAAAATAAGAACAAATTAGAAACTAAAAACTTCACTTATCTTATCTTATCTATGACTTTGAGAATGAGCTGGATATAGCTTGAAACCCCTGGGTCAGAAAAATAGAAAAAGAATATCAACATACTAAGATAAGTGAAGTTTTTAGTTTCTAATTTGTTCTTATTTTAGAATCTTGTTGCTTCACTGTTAATAGCTTCAATTTTTACTTAATATTTTTACTTTCTCTATTACGTATAGTAGAGAAAGTATTGTATTCCAACCAAAAATTTCATGTCAAGATATTACCGGAAATACATGTTTTGATGTCCCCTGAATCCAAAAAAAGCAGCTTTAGAAAAAGGTCTCTCAGTCTGTGGACAGCATAACTCAAAAGCGAAAATCGGTTAAAAACCAAAGTTGGTATTTAAGTTTTAATGTCTCTCAAGGATGCGACATGAAGATTTTAAAGAAAATTGATTCACCCTAAACTGCCCTTTACATGGAAAATTTTTCGGAAATTTTGATTTTCTAGAAAATGGCTCTAACGATTTTGATTAAAATTCCATAGATTTGAGGTATTTTTATGGCAAATGAAATGTATATCTTGAATTTTCTCGCTGTAGCCGCTGTAGTTGTATTTACTCTGGATGACTTTTGCATAACTGGTAAACCGTAAGAGATGGACAAAATGTTACTATAGAAAAAATGTTATTGCTAATGCTGGATTTCTGACAATGAAGTAATTAATCCTCTTGCCCTCCAATATTTTTCACTGATGGACGGGAAGGGCGCTAGAAGTGGCCGGGCATATTTGAAGGTGGTCTCGGTCCATTTCCTCTTGCAGATCACATAGAAAAAATGTAGATATTGCTGAAATACACAATTTATGTCTAAATAAAAATTTTTGTAGAGGTTTTTTGGAGATATGCCTTGTTATTTGTGTGAGTTTTGGAGAACTTATAATTCTGTCAAATGGAACATCATTGTTCATTTTTTATAGCTTAACAGTGCAAAGAGAACGGGATCTCAAAGCTTTAAAAGATTTGACTCGCTCAAAGCCTACTGTATTCCCATATTCCCCTTGTACCTACAAGGAAATAAGCAATAAGATAATTTGTACAGATGTTTATCTCAACTAACACGAAGACGATAGGAATACATTTTTTAAGAATGGTTAGTAGAAAAGCAGAGAAAGTCATGTGAGTGCAAAACATCAGACTTTTTAATTTATTAATAAGCTCCGCTGTTTTAAACACTTCATTTTCACCAGTTTTATATGGAAAATTAAGAAATTCACATTCCATCTATTTTTACATAAGTTTCAGAAGATTTTCTCCAAACACAACTTAACCCTAGCATCTGTCAAAAAAGCCTCCCAAAGACCGGACCCCAAAAACCTCAGAACCTGGGATCTACAGGATAAACTCCCACGACTGCAATAGAGTATACATCGGTAAGACCAAATTAAACATAAACATGAAACAGTATATATGCTTTGTCCCTGATTGTTATGGGTAAAATAAGTGCAATTTCCACATGAAATATTAGAAAAATAACAGGGATAAGAAAAAATTAAGAAGAAATATATTAAGTACATTATGAATTTGATTTACTTTCTGTTTGTAATTAACTTTGTGTTACATTGTTCTTCAATTTTTGGGAATATTGTTTGTTTATCAATGTCATAATTGTTAACTATCATGTTTTGATTTTAGGTATAACATTTTAAGGGTTATTTGAAATATAATGCCAAAAATGTTAAAATGTTAGATTGAGATCGCTTTCTTAGCATTTTCCGGATTAGGGAACTATACGAAAAATGACGTCATAGTGGGGCGCTACAAAATAGACATGTATGCAGATTGATGGATGCATGTATGCGGATGGATACAGGCACATAACTAAAATAATATGGCAAGATCAGTTTTTCTCTTTGCTGGTGGAATATGGATGCATTTTGATATGTGCATGTTATAAGATCTTTGGAAATGACCAAGTGAAATATTGATTAACAATAATACGCGAAAAACGTGAAGTGCATTATTAAATAAAAGGACTTACTATTGTGGTACGTATTTAAAACCGCACCAAATGGCTTGCCCAAATGCGTGAGATTGGTGAAGTGTAAAATTATGGAAAATGCATTTAGCAAAATATTAATAAATAATTTATACATTAGATTGCAACGATGTTAAACAAGTTGTTCCACTAACAAAAATTACTTACTGTTGTGATATGATCTAAATACTGTGAACAAGGTGCGAATGAAATAACTCATAAAAACTTAACCCCAAGTCCACAATTATTTCACCCTGTACCACGACCTGAGATTGCAAAGAATCGAAAGCTCTACAACCCACCATATTTAAAACCGCACGAAACATTCATACTAAAACACATCTGGAAGATTAAAATATAAACAGAGGGACAAATCGCTGTTACAGCACACGCACCATGAAATACATACAAATCCTGAACTGTAAACCAGCCGCTAGAACTTGCCCTATGGGAGAAGATTTTCATTCAGAAACATAGTAATAGAATTATCAACTTTGCAATCTCAGCTTCTCACATCTATACCAAGTTCATCATGTCATCTGCTGAGCACTAGAGGGAAGAGGGTGCCAACGCTGCCAGTCGATTTACAGCACATGATGGAAGTGAAAGCTGCCAAAACGTGTCCTGTTAATTTACAGTGTAAGTGAAGCAAATGTGTTCCAAAATTTGACTTGCAACGTTCATTCATTAGAAACTGCATTCACTGTCACAAAGCTTCAACAAAGCTAATTTAATTACACTCTAAAAGTTTGTTTCAGGTATCTAAGTGAAACAGTTATTATATATTCCAAGAAATATTTAAACCAAATCATCAGCTTGATGTTGTTAATTTAGTATTCTTCTTTTGTTATTTGGTCTATTCTCAATTTATGGAAATGATAATTATCGTCAAATTTGTTTCAACATTTCAACTATGTTTACATAATTATTATTTTGTATCATATCATGTTAAGGGCTTTGAAATGTAAATTGATGTCATTGTCCTGGTATATCTGAAATAATCATAGAATCACACATTATACATCATCATGATGGTTCTGATGTCATACGGAGAAACTAAGGAAGACAATAGCTCAGCAATATTGCCATGGTAATGTACAAGAAATGTTGGCACTCTTGGATCAACATGTTCACATAAGATAGAAGCCATTTTCAACAATGCTCCGAAAAGTTGTAAATTGTAGGATTTTGGACATGCCATACAGTACAAAGTATTTAACAAAATGTTGTAACAATAGAACAACTTAATAATTGTGGTATTTAAGAAGTGTGCAATAAAATAACTTCACAAATTTAATTGAAGGAGTTCAGAGTCTGCTCTGAAATAAAGAGAAGAGTTCTCACTGCTCATCCGTCGCTGATCGTCCAGTAATATTCAAAGACTGCACTAAACTGCTTCGCAGTGCAAGGCAAGATAAGACAGTAAAGCAGCACCTTCCTTGTCATTAGCCTACATGCTAGTGAAACATCTCACAAGAAGCTCTTACCTGTGAACCTGATCCTCGTCATCACTGGAACTGGAACTGGAACTCTGCTTATCCCCATACACTTTATCAGGGTCTGGTAACCATGACAAGTCTGGGCCACTTTCTTCCGAACTTTCCTCACTGCCAAGTCTAACTTCCTCGTCCTCTTGCTCTTCCTCCTCAGTCTTCTTTTTAAGTTCCTCCTTTGCCTTCTTCAGTTTCAGTTTTTCCTCCCTGCAAGTACAGACAGTTTATGTTCACAAGATATATCCAAACAACAAACAGTCAGCTATTCTACCTCAAAAAAGTTTATTGAACCTTTTCGAAATGCTTCACTACATAAAATGAAGTATTTGACATAACTTGAGGGGTACAATTGGAACTCAAGAATTCATGCCACAGCTGGGATTTGAACCATAGGACCTCCACTTACCAGGCAGGTGCTCTAACCATTAAGCTACTGTGACAACCTGCCAGAATATCATTGAATTCTCCAACCAATTCGTATTTCTCCTGGTAAACCACAAACCGGATTCCACCTCTCAAACTTTGCCCACACACGGCTTGTATGTTCAAAAACACCAACAGTAAGTTTGTTGGCATAAATAAATAATAATATTTGACATAAATTGTATGTTTTAATGAGATGTACATTTTTTGTGTAGTAAGATTGTGTCTATCTCTTACAATTTATCAGTTGTATAAAAGTCATTTAGAATCAAGAGGACTTCTGTTTCTGTTCTTGGTCCAGCCCCTACATACAACTAACTATGTCTATATTCACAACATTGATAGGGATATTCAGCAGTATTAAAGTGTGCAACACTTTAAGATATCCATATTTTTAAATTTGTAGGTGTTGCATTATTGAAAGTTGGGTCAGACACATGCCTGTGATGCCAGGTTCCATGCAACGTCAGGCAGCCAACCTCATGGAAAGAAAAAGTGTTAAAATGGTGCGAGTGAACCATTTTGTGACAGTTTGAATACCAAAAGTTGTTAGTATTCTGGCGATATTGAGTGAAGTTGACAGTTCTAATAATAACAGAGCACTAAGTCGCACAATAAAACAAATTGAAGGAGGCATGTTATAAGGTTGTCTCGTAAGTCGGTTCGTTTTGCTTGCAAGTTCCATGTCTAGCGCCTGAAAACCCTCAACCCTCATACACTCACGTTATCATGGTTGCCTAACCACCGCTACGACTCAGAGGATACATCAGTATATGTCAGGGTTGCCAACCCATATGGTAATTATGGGAGCCTACGATAATTTGAATGTAGGTACACATGGTTGCTAACCCATATGATAATTTGAATGTTTGTGCTCAAGGTTGTCAATGCACAATAATTTTCATACCAATGAAATATAATTTTCACTGGTTTGTCACACCAGCGAAATGAAATTAATTACAAATAGTGATACCACTTTTGCCCTCATGGCCTGTCTGCACCCCTCTAGCGCAACCATTCCATATCCTACTAATTGTCCTACCCTTTATCCTCTTATTGCCAGTGTGCCCGGATCTGGTAATCCCAATGAAGAAGGCACTGTTAAGAAAATTGATGATCATTGGAGAAAACTTGGAATACATGATATTCCTTGTGAAATAAAGAACATGCCTGAACCTGGCAGTTTCTGGAGTGCTGTTAAAAACATGTCACCTTGGTGGAAATACTGATTTCAAAGAACTGGCAAAGTCTGCATTATCAGTGATTTCATTGCCCCACAGAAACACTTCTGGTGAAAGTTTTTTCCAAACTAGGTTTAATACAAACCAAAATTAGCAACAGATTGGCGCTAGATACAGTAAATGGACTTATTCAGTCATCTCAGTTTATGAAAGAGTGTGGTGGGTCCAGAAATCTGCAAGTCACCGAGATGTTAAAGTTTTTATCTCAACAACAAATTTGTATAATGCTGCAACAGTTGAGGAAGATGATGAATAGTGCGAAAAAAATAAGTACTAAAGTTGTAATACTGATTGAGGTCATCAATCTTGCAAGTGAATACCATAAACATCAATACTATTACATGTTCATAAGCGTTATGCTGATACATTTATTGTTGTAGCATTTGGTTTAAGATGTATGACAATTTTGAGTGGCTGGTACGATAATTTTACTTTGAAACATTGGCAACCCTGGTGCATGTTTGTGATTGTGTTTACAAAGTATGGACAGCATCACCTCCCAGTGCTCTTCCCTATCCCTGCTTGTGTTTTGGATTTAACACCTAACTCCATAAGACAGGGAATCTAATACAGTCCCTATAACCTGAGCAATACCAACATAAGCGACTTCCCACACCCTGAGATGGCAGCACTCTCCTAGTTAACATACTATTGACACACCAAGCCAACGGGCGATCACTTTAACAGACCAGTACGTCACGTCACTCACACAAGCATATTTGAGTCAAGTATCAACTTACCTGTGTTTTGCCTTCACTTTCTCTCTGAAGCGCTGTTTATCAAACTTATCTTCCTCCCTGAGAACTTGTCTTGCTTTCTCAATATCGATACCTCCTGTGTTTTCTGTCTCATATTCTCTGGCCAAGCTGGATGCCTTTTCCTTGGCAGGATCCACAACCATCTGCAATAACACTTAACTGTCATTATTGTGTCAATACAATCTAAAACTGTATCAATAAATGTGACACAGATGCATTCAAACATTTCATACAAGAAATGTTCAAAGTTCTGTAGTGCTTTTATTTTTAGCGATGTAGTGATACAGCGACAAGTCTCATCTCCAGGGTGTTATTGAGTCAAGCAGACAAATAAGGGCAGGTAGAACTAGAACTGAAAAATTCAATGCCACAGCTGGGATTTGAACCACAGACCTTCCACTTACCAGGCAGGTGCTCTAACCATTAAGCTACTGTCACAATCTGCCAGAATGACATTAAATTCTCCAACCAATTCATATTTTTCCCAGTAAACCACAAAGGCAGTTTCACATCAGAGACAATTACCCCAATGGTGACTTACTATCGTAAGTACCTTATGTCCTGGAATTAAATAGCCTTCAGATGGTAATTATTTATTTATGCCAACAAACATTGCCCACACACAGCTTGTGTGTTTAAAAGCACCAACAGTAAGTTTGTTGGCATAAATAAATAATAAGGGCAAGGTATTATTATTATTCCCAATAAATATTCAATTTTCCGATACTTCAACTTGATTGCTATTAATGTGCTACTAAACTAAAACTAAACCCCGGCGCGACAGCCCATGAAGGGCCAAGGCCTACCCCCCACCTCTGCCCACTACAGGCGTCATTGGTAGGGTGCAGTACTGGAGGGTGGGACATGGTCAGCGCCCCAAGCCCTCCCGGCCAGTCATGCGGTCTTCTTAACCTGGGGCCGCTACTTCTCCATCAAGTAGCTCCTCAATTGGTCCCTCCGGGACCTAATGAGGCTGAGTGCACCCCGTGCCAGGCCTCCCAGAGGGGATATCTAACCCGGGCCCTCCGTGCCAGAGGCAAGTGCACTACCAACTGCGCTACGGAGGTGGTCATTAACGTACAACACTTGAACATATTATCTCCACTCTTTTACAAGAAGTAATACTTTTAGGTCTCAAAGCTATTGTGTTCAGGAACTTCATGGTTTCATACGAGTTAAATCCTCACTTTTTTCTTTCTTTCTTAAATATTTTAGAAGATTTACAATGTTTGTACATATTGAATATTTATGTGCAGCAAGATTTCCAGAACACGAATGGCTCCATATTTATACTGATGGATCATTAATATCAAACCAAGATGGAGCAGGGGCTGGAGTCACATGTCACCTCTTTTCCAATTACAAATCTTTAAGTTATGGAACTACAAACTTTGATGGAGAAATTGAAGCAATTCGAATGGCCCTACAAGATCTTTTGTACAGAATTTCACATTTTCATCAAGCAGTTATTCTCTCAAATTCCAGGGCAGCAATTATAGCAATTACTTCCAAGTTGTCACCAAAAAACCAAACAATTATAGAATGTTGGAAAATCCTTACCCACCTAACCGCACTTCAAAAACACCTAGTCTTCCAATGGATACCAGCTCACTCTGGACTGAGTGGTAATGACAAAGCTGACATCTTTGCAAAAAGGGGTACCAGCAGTGTACAAAAATCTATAGTTAATCTACCATTTTATGCAGCTAAAAGATTAGTCAACTCTGAATTCAAAAAAAATTATTGCAAAATATTACTATGAAAAATCAAAGAATAAAACATGGGAACTACCAAACATTCAAATAGTAATTCCTGAATATCTTCGAAAAACAGCAGTTGCAACCTTCAGGTTGATTGATTACAGGACACAATTTTCTGGCAAAACATGAACAGAATTGGGATATTTTCTTCACCACTCTGTCCTCTATGTGATCTGCAAGAGGAAATGGACCAAGACCACCTTCAAATATGCCCGGCCACTTCTAGCACCCTTCCCATCCATCAGTGAAAAATATTGGAGAGCAATAGGATTAATGACTTCATTGTCAGAAATCCAGCATTAGCTAACAACAACAACATAATGTGTTTATATTCTGTGTCAAAGTCTTCCTTATTAAGGGGTATAATTATTAACCTATAAATTAAACTATTGAAAACAGCAAATTTATGTGCAAAAGGATTAAAACTTTTATTTTTTATATAATTATCAGTGAGTAAATTTCTAAAAATACCAAAAGTCAATGTATTGTTATACTTTCTCATTTTTAAGTCTAGGAACGGAACACATCCATTATTTTCTGTTTCCAAAGTGAGTTGTATGGCTTTATCCTGTAAATTTAAAAATTTTAAAGTATCATTTATCTGTCTCTCAGGGATAACAGCAAAAATGTCATCCACATATCTATACCATATTTTAAAAATTAGAGGGAATGATTTTGTAATTTGAACTTTAAAAAAGCTCATGAAAAGATTAGTTTTTAGTTTAGAACTTCCTGGAACATGGTTTGGAGGCCCAGTTTCCTCCATTATCAAGTGGACGTGGACTGATTCTGTGTGATGTGCCTGGCAATGTCTCCTCTGGTGGTGGTTCAAGGAACTTGCAGAAGATGTCTTTCTGGGGGATGTTAAAATTGAATACTCTGCTTCTATTCTAATTTGTTCTTACTTTAGAATCTTGTTGCTTCACTGTTAATAGCTTCAATTTCCTTAATTAACTCTACTTCTATTTTTCATGTAGACGTGTTCCCACGTAGACAGCTCTTGTTTTCTCGTTATGTGTTTTGGTTCTGAATTTATGTTGTAATTTTTTGTCCAAAAGTGGCTGGCAATTACTGATTTGTCCAAGTGTTTGTTTTTTTATGTTTCTAAAGTGTTTCTTGGATCTTATTTCCAAATTTTGACAGCCACACCACAGAGAACCTGTCAATGTCTGGTTGGTAATGGAGCACAATAAGCCTCCAAAACATGTTCCGGGAAATACTAACGTAAGTTTAAGAGGTAGAATTGGAACTTAAAAATCCAATGCCCACACACGGCTTGTGTGTTTAAAAACACCAACAGTAAGTTTGTTGGCATAAATAAATTATAACTAACGTAAGTGTTGTTTAGTGTTATTAATCTGAGACAGAATATATGGTTAGACCCCGAAAAGAGGGCATTTATGTAAATATTTGTTGTAAATATGGTTTATTTTTCATGTTTCTAAGGATCTGTTGAGTACTGACAATGTATTGCCATTGTCTTAATTGTTAAACAAGAAGTAATTGTTTAAAAATGTCATAAATGTTAAATTACATGTCCAAATTTAATATGTCTAAATATAAGAACCATGTATATGGTACGGTTTTTATAATAATATGTCTTTGCACATCAGCAGGAAAAGATTCTTTACATAGCATACTGGAGATAATGTTCTTACTGAATGCTGTAATAGTTTGATATCGGACGCGGTTATCTACAGGGTCGAGGTCACAGAATGGAATGCATAAATCAACGTTCCTTTATCACAACATATTTATTCGTTAATTTACACTTTTAGCACCATGTTAATTAGTTAACAACTTTCAAAATTCGATAGAATCTACACTGGTTAAAAGTTTGGGTGTAAGTTACATGTTCACACGCTATCAGAAAATATACATCCTTTCACCTTGAGCATACAGACGCTAATGAATCTAGTTTCTGGCGTCGGTATGACGCAACACCGCCATTCTTTTGTATTCATCCGCGCAACAGTTCTCATTGGTTGAACTCAAAGTGACGAAAAAACATTGGCTATCTTGAATATTAAAAAAAAAATAAGTCCCTGATACACTCAAATTAAAAGAATTAGAAATTTACACACTCTTACAAAAATATTTACATGAACGATTTTCTATTAGTCAATATTCTGTCTCATATGCCCCTTGTTTTGTTTTTCAAGTTGTCACCTTATTTACAATCTTGAAACACAATACAATACTTCTCCCTACTCCTATGATTCAATCACTTTGTACAATATTTTTTTTTCTTTACAGTCTTCTTCACTGTTTGTCTTTGTCTTTTGTTTGGACATGATACAGCATGTCTTTATAAGTTTTACATATTCGGTTACTACACAATACATTCAGTTATTATACAATACATATCCAGTTATTGTACAACACATTTAGTTATTACACAACATGTCCAATTATTATACAATACATATTCAGTCATTGTACAATATACCCAGTTATCATATCACATATGTTGTTGTTATACAATACACCTTCAGTCATTATACAATACATATTCAGTTATTGTACAACACATTTGATTACTACACAACATGTCCAATCATTACACAATACATATTCAGTTATTGTACAATATATCCAGTTATCATACAATACACATTCAGTTATTGTACAACACATATTCAGTTCTTATACAACACATACTCAGTTATTGTACATTTGACATTGACACAAATACAATTTAAGTGTTTCATGGTTTATTATGTGGTTTTTGACTTGTATTCATTGCTATGAGGAGAGAAAAACAGGATACAAATTTTGAGCTAATGATTATGATCATGTTTATGGCAATATTTTATTCAGTTCTTTGCCTTCTTTGTCTTATAAGCTTATTATGTATAGGTAGGTTGTTGAGTCGGTTCTTAAACTCTGATGTTACTAATGGTACTAATTTTCTTAATTGGGTTATTATTCATTGTTGTTTGGTTCAACATTTCTTCGAGCTTAGCATTGGCTATATTCATCTTAATTCATGGGCATTGTTTTTCTGATTATGGTTTTCCTCACTTCACTAATTGTCATTTCTTTGTCTCTTATTTCTATAAGAGAAAACTTCTATACTTACAATTATTCTGTAATTGTATTATTTTTCTTCTCAATTTACCCTCGACATCTTTGTGTCGAAATATTATATCTTTTTCATCATAATTGATTCATTTTTATTTTTGTCCCTGACATCCTTATGTCAAAAACATATTATCTTCCGTCGCTATGATTCATTTCTTTAATGACAATCAGTGTCCTCGTCTGTCTTTGTTGACAATGCTCTTTGTGGTCGATATAGCCAATGACTATGTTGATTTTCTTCCTTGTTGTAATTCCTAATCTGAACATAATTTTCTATAAGTAACCCATTAAAAATTGTTATCTTCTTTCATCTCTACTACTCCTGCCTTACACATTTGTTGACAAAGACTATTTGGTCCTTTCTTTGTATGGCTTCAATTTATTTTTATGGTATCTTCCTACCAACTTGCCATTTGTATTCTGTAGCTCATACGTGTGGTCACCCAGCTGTTTTGTTATGACCAGTGGTTCCATCTCTCTCTTCGTGTAGCCATCATGGTGTCGATGTCAATTGTAAGTTGCTGAGATTTTGTTGTTTGCCATCCACTCGGTTGGGACGAACTTAGTTGTTATAATTTCCCTGAGTGTTGGTGGTGGTTGTTTCTGTATTCTGTGCAGCATCTGCCCTATTTGGCACATCTTCATCTACTTCCTGCTGTCTTATGTTGTTAGTGTACCATTGGTCTCTGCCCCTTTGGCGTGAACCTCTGTCATATGACGGTCTGTGGTTGTTCAAGTGTTCTCTACTGAATCGTATGTGATTCACTTGATGGGCATGGTCTCCTGGTCTTCCACGATCATATGTATATGTTCTGTATCTGGAGTCACCATTCGGTATTGTGTCGTGGTACCGCTGTCTTGTGTTCTCCATCCTCTCGCCATGATTATGTGGTTGTGGGAAATGGTGTGCCCCTCTCCCCCTTTCATGGGTGCTCCTAGTATTTGTATGTTCTCCCTCACTCTGGTTGTTCGTAGCCGTGTTCCGGTTTAGGATGGGTGAGTTTGGGTGACCGTTCCTATGTCTATGCTCATTAGGCCGACCATTTTGTGTTTCGAAGGCTGTTAGCAATTCTATCATATCTGCAAAATCTACTGGCCTCGCAACAATTAACCCTGTTCTCACTGTGTCTGGGAAATGTCTTGTTATACTGGCAATTAGTTCTGCCTCCGACAAGTTGGGGTCTAATAGCTTTCCTTTGTTGGCTACTTTCATAAAATAATCGACTAGCGACAACCCTTTGGTTGGATTGTATCTACCTGTCGCTAGCTCTACCCTAGTTTGGTTTTGTTTAGCTGGGCCCCAATACCTTGATAGGAATAAATTTCTGAATGAGCTATAAGACTCATGACCAGATAGTGTTAACCTGAGCCACTCTAATGCCTTGTTTTTTAAGCTTTTCTTAACTATCATCATCCTAAGCTCGTTTGGTATCCTTTTCACTTTAAAATATTCTTCCATCTCTTTAACAAAGAGTTTTGGATCGTCTCCCTTCTCCTCGTCAAATGTAGGTAGTGTGATTTCATGTAATATGCTGTTGGTGTAACATGTGTTATGTGTTGTGTCATTGTTTGGTTGTGAACCTCTTTCTCTGTATGGTGAGTCAACATTTTGTACATTATTCAAATAACTCTTATCTTGTACATTACTTACATCTAAATCATCTTGTCTTTGTAATGCCTTCACAACATCATTTACATTAGCCAAACTTTCTTTCCCTTTTTTCATTTCTTCACAAATTGATTTTAAATCATTCTTTATTTCTAAGTGGCTTTGTTTCATATCATTTATAGCATCCTGTTGTGAAAGCATCACATCATTCATTGTCTTAATTTTAGGAATTACAATTTGTTCTACAGTTTCATTAATAATGTCTTTCTTTACTACCTCAATCTCTTTCCTTAATTCCTCAGTTATTTCTGCTTTTACATTTGTTATCTTACAGTCTACACTTGTATTACATTCTGTTATTTCATCCCTACATCTAGCAATTTCTCCTTCTAACACAATCTTATTCTCTCTCATCTCTGATTCTATCTTTCCCATCCTATCTCCTACAATTTCTATCCTAGCTTCTAAGGCTTCCTTTGTTTCATTTAAGTTTTTATGTACTAATTTTAAATTAGTTTCCATTACTTTCATATTTTCTTTACACTCCTGTCTTCCTAATTCTATTTTCTGTTCTAGGTTCTGTCTACCTAATTCCATTTGCTGTTCTAAGTTCTGTCTACCTAATTCCATTTTCTGTTCTAAGTCTTTTCTCACTTCCTCCATTTTCTGACCTATCTCTTTTTTATTATTTTCCAAGTCCTCTCTCACTCCCTCTATTTTCTGACCTAGACTTTGTTCTATGTCCTGTTTTAATTCTATGTTATTCTGTTCCATTTTCTGACCTAAACTTTGTTCTAGTCTTTCAAACATCATCATCATTAACCTTTGGTCTTTGCTTATTTCCACCTGTTCCTCACTTTCTAATTCTACCTGATAACTAGGCCTATCTGCCCCTTCCCCCACTCCTGTTTCTATCTCTTTTCGCGACATTTTATTTTCTTTATCCAATTCACTTAAGGTTGAAAGTCCCACTACTTTGCTGCTTCTCAATAACATGAAAAATGGAAATAAAATGTATGTAAAAACAAAAATTTTGGATCCTACTTTCTTTTCCGTTGGTTCTTCGTCCAGTTATTTACGTCTCCTGGGTAGTTGGCTTCGCTAGATGATCTCCGGTGTTTTCCCACGTTGATTCTCCGTATATCGATGTTTTGGCGGATCGTTGACATCAAACGATGGTCTAATAGCGTCTTTTTCCTGCGCGATGGGATGGCGTCATTTGATGTTAACACTTTGTACTCGTAATTTTGCATTTCATTCTAAATTCGCGCTCCACGTTGGGCAAGCCATTTTGGTACGGTTTTTATAATAATATGTCTTTGCACATCAGCAGGAAAAGATTCTTTACATAGCATACTGGAGATAATGTTCTTACTGAATGCTGTAATAGTTTGATATCGGACGCGGTTATCTACAGGGTCGAGGTCACAGAATGGAATGCATAAATCAACGTTCCTTTATCACAACATATATATTCGTTAATTTACACTTTTAGCACCATGTTAATTAGTTAACAACTTTCAAAATTCGATAGAATCTACACTGGTTAAAAGTTTGGGTGTAAGTTACATGTACACACGCTATCAGAAAATATACATCCTTTCACCTTGAGCATACAGACGCTAATGAATCTAGTTTCTGGCGTCGGTATGACGCAACACCGCCATTCTTTTGTATTCATCCGCGCAACAGTTCTCATTGGTTGAACTCAAAGTGACGAAAAAACATTGGCTATCTTGAATATTAAAAAAAAAATAAGTCCCTGATACACTCAAATTAAAAGAATTAGAAATTTACACACTCTTACAAAAATATTTACATGAACGATTTTCTATTAGTCAATATTCTGTCTCATATATTTAATGTTAAAAGTGTAGGGAGGATAGATACAGATAACTTCCCTAACATTACAGGAACTATTTAGCATGTAGAAGGGTTTCAAAGTGTGCTTCGTGGGAAAATGAGCGCATACGCGTATGAATACAAAAGCATTATATTAAGAGGTGCCAACTTTTTTTCTTAAGAGCGCCCTGGAGTCCAGAAAGGAAAGACACATTTTGTGACACGCTTAGATACAGATGCTAAAACCGTTCTAAAATAACTGATAACGTGAAAAGACTATCAAGGAAATATATTCAGGTGCAACGCAAGTTAATTTAATTGTAACGAGTGTAATATTCGATGAAAAAAGTGCAAATAAAAGTGATACAGTAAAGTTACACCCTGTTTGAGAGGTAGAACTGGAACTTAAAAATTCAATGCCACAGCTGGGATTTGAACCACAGACCTTCCGCTTACCAGGCGGGCGCTCTAACCATTGAGCTACTGTGACAAACTGCCAGAATGGCATTAAATTCTCAAACCAGTTTGTATTTTTCCTGGTAAACCACAAAAGCAGTCTCACATCAAAGACAATTACCCCAATGGTGACTTACTATTGCAAGTACTTTATGTCCTGGGATTAAATAACCTTCACATGGTAATTATTATTTATTTATGCCAACAAACTTACTGTTGGTGTTTTTAAACACACAAGCCGTGTGTGGGCAAAGTTGAGAGGTAGAACTGGAACAAACATTGCCCACACATGGCTTGCCCTCAGGAACCCTAATAGCATCGGGCCGGAAGAGAACAAGAGATGACCAAGGTAAGGTCAGATAGAAAAGTTATAGTGAGGAGCAAAACACCAGTAAGTGGAAGTAATGTTCTGCTCAGCTTGGGTACCTTGTGGTCGCTATTCACATATCCCCTAGACGGACACCCCTGAGTGTAAAATAAATAATTGTTAACACGTATTACACCAAAAACTGTGAAGGAGTATGGTAGTGATGGGCTGACGAGCCAATACATACCTCACCTTCCTCATTAAACACGACTTTCTTATTGGCCACAATCTTCTTCTTGAGGATTTTCTTTGCAACTGCAACTTTAGTCAGAAGTTTCTTCTTCTTCTTCTTCTTGCTACTGTCGTCTTGTGATTCGCTGTCTTCCTCTGGTGGAGGAATCTCATCTTCTAGTTCATGGTCCCGACGTTTCACTTTCAGTATATCCAGTTCACTGTCACTGTCGTCTAAAACAAACACATTCACATCACTTTCTCTACCCAGTATTGTTTATTACTAAAAACTGTTCTTATAATAGTTACTTTTCGGTCTATTTCATATTAATTGAGATCAATATTTACAGAAATAAGAGTTGAACATACTTTACTTTATTCACCTTATGTTTATATAGAAAACAGGTGAATTGTGAATTATATTAAATGTGTACAAGCTTCTTGGTTATAGGATAAAAACTACTAAATTTACAATCAGTTTACAATATCCCTTTCGAACCGTACCCACACGATCGTGCGAGTTAGTTTTTTATTTTTTTTTTGCAGTCGATCCACAGCTTTTTTCTGACTCAGATCAGACTGCAGTGATCGTGCATGTTTTGCCCTACGCTTCAATGTTGTTTTTCTTTATGTTTTGCATCAGTAGATGGCAGGAGAAATTAGAGAAGTTGGTCTACACAAAAGCAGCATGGCGCGTCATGGTAAGCAATTTTACCGATGTATTTATACAATTTCATTATTTGTGATAGTGAAATCTGTTCTTTATTCATTGAAAGCAGTAAATATATCAAGAAATGTTCCACATATTTGAATTTTCTAGTTGTACTAGGCACTCAAATTTGAACTAGCACAATCGTGCGACTTCGGCTTTGCGTGAGCGGTTTTGTAACCTCAAAATGGAGTATGTTTATATTTTATTTGTTTTCATATTGAGGATGTAAATGCCAGTTTGGCGTACTAAAACAAGTCTTTTGCTTGTATTGGTCTCTCGGATGAAGAGATAAGAAAGCTGTTAGAGGAATCAGACTGTGATCTTAGTGTTTTTTCAAGTGATGAGGAATGTGAAGGTTGGGAACCTACTCGGTCCAGAATTCCTGTTCATCAAAAGGAGTAAATGCTAAAAATGTTATACTGATTGCATTAAACATGTTTTCATTTTCATATTGTATGCATTTTTTCGTTTTTAGAGCAACTTTTCTTGTATTTAATTTTTTTATTGTTATTTTCAAATGTGTAACACCATCTGAATGATGCCTTCATATTGTTTTTGAGGTAGATAATCTAAACACACAATTACTGGGCACATACCATTTGAATAGCAGTAAAAACAAAGAAGAATTATTTTCTTGATAATCGATGAAATAAATCCTGACCTGCACAATCGTGCTAGGGCATTTTTCTAAAAACTATCACCAGAATATTTTTTACCCTTATTTTTTCACATCCATCAGATTGCAATTTTTCAACAAAAAAAAGTCTCAAGTCTGAAAGAGATATCTAACACAAATATAAACACATGGCATTAAAGTTAATAAACTTGAATACATTAACATCTCATTTATTTAAAAATTCCCCTAAGCAATATAATGTCTTTTTAATTAAATAAGTTGTAAAGCAGTTTTGAATTTGTTATGGCTATCACATGTTTTGGCTTCAGCTGGCAGTCTGTTATATAGTTTTACACCAGCTTTTTAAACAGGCATAGGAACCTTTCTGCAGGACATTTAAAACATGAGTGTTGTTCTGTGTTATTACCTGACTCAACTTCTTCCTTTAATTTAATTTCAATTTGGACATAAAATTGCTAGCATGGCTTCCTTTGGAAGGGAAGTAAAGCTGATGGTCCTGTCTTGTAGTATTTGCTCTGCCACATTAAAAAAGTAATTATTTCAGTATTTTTTTAATGTACTTGACTCCTTTTCCACTACACCACTTATGTGTAGTCCCATGGTTTTGTGCACATTTTTTGCAAGCCTAGTGTTTGAAATCTAAAATAAAAACAAATTAAAAACTAAAAGCTTCACTTATCATAGTAATATTGCAAGTTCTTCAAACGCTAACTAGTTTCAAGTTGTATCCAACTTATTCTCAAAGCTATCTAAACAAGTTACCATAGTTACCCACACTCAACTTAAAAAATCTGTTTGTCACCAACCTCTGAACACAAAAACCTATAAATATAATCTATTGGGGGTATTTCAAAATTCATAACGTAGTTCCTGTTTTTTAAAATGAATATCTTTTCCCAAACCATTAAATTTTCCATTTAATTGTTTTAATAACTTAACCTCTGGATTCATTTCATAATCAAATGACCAAAAATGATCCACTACAGCTGATTTATTAATTTGTTTATATTTAATATTTCTAAAATGTTCCTTTATTCTGGTTTCTAAATGACATATAGTTTTACCAATATAAACCCTATCACAATCTAAACGGCTAAATTGATAAATGCCAGATTTTTTATAATTGGAAAAATTTTAGAAAAATTTAGTAAATTTTGATATTAAATTTATTTTGAGGGACCAAAGTTATTTCAAATTCTTTTCTGACCCGAGGATGCTAGAAGCAATCAAGTCACGCTTCCTGAAAGCTACCTTAGGAATATCAAAATACACAAAATCTAAACAAGCATATGAACTTGCAAAGGAGACCTTCATTGAGGACCTCCGAATGAAGCGACGGCTACCATCCACAGACGCTTACAGGACAGAGTGAACAAGGGGGAAGAAATCTGGCTCGAGTTCTACTCAATGGAGGCCATGATGAATAGGACATGGACAGACACTAACCAAGACCTGCAACACGACACTTTGTCAACTCAATGACAGTATATGGGTATCACCATAAACTGTACAACAGTGAATACTTCCATGACCCAGACGAAACTTGTGTGTGCAAGCTGTGTAGTGAACAATGCAATCGATACCATGTACAAAACCTGGGATCAAGCTAGTTAACGTTGTGCACAATTTATGTGATGTATCTTTATTATGTTTAATAAAGAGGTTATTATTTAAATTAAGTAAAAATTGAAGCTATTAACAGTGAAGCAACAAGATTCTAAAATAAGAACAAATTAGAAACTGCTGTGGCAGATCATTTTTGGTCATTTAATCATGAAATTAATTCAGAGGTTAAATTATTAAAACAGTTAAGTAATCCGATAGATTTAATGGTTTGGGAAAAAATTTTTATTTTAAAAAACAGGAACCATGTCATGAACTTTGAATTGCCATCTATGGATTGTATTTTTAAATTTTTGTTTTCAAAGATTGGTAAATAAAAAATTGAATATGAATAATTGTTTTTCACAAAAATAAAAGATTGTAGCTTGGCAACGATTTTGTTTATATGACTTTGAGAATGAGCTGGATATAGCTTGAAACCCCTGGGTCAGAAAAATAGAAAAAGGATATCAACATACTAAGATAAGTGAAGTTTTTAGTTTCTAATTTGTTCTTATTTTAGAAGGTTATTATTTATTTTTAAAAATGTTTGTAAATTTTTTTATTAGCCAAAGGATGGTAAGTAAACTTTTTAAATACAATTATCTTTTATTTTCTAATTTGTTTTTATTTTACATTCTGTTGCTTCACTGTTGATAGTTTCAATTTCCCTTGATTTAAGCCTAGTGCTATTTATAATTTCCCAGACAGTTTGATTTATATTGGATGATTTCTTGATCTTGTCAATATGGTTCATTGCTCTAAATTCTTGAAGTCTATAGTGATATTTACATTTACTTATTTTATATTTAACTTTATAATGATCCAGACTGTCAATTTATTGGTTTTATACATAGTTTTCATTTCTTCTCTTAACACAATTATTTCCCTATGTAGATGGGTTTCTGGTTTTTTATTTGAAGCTACAGTTTTGCTTTAAAATGGACAACAACCAAAATTGTGCTGAAATACCTTATAAAACTCAACATTCACAACATGTAGAAGAACCTCAGGCCTGATAAAGAGGCCTCTGAGCAAAATTAAGCTATGTTTCATGCCCAATATAAAATGGCACACTGAGAATTATAGCACTTAAAGAGTGTCTATACATTAAAAAGAACTGTAAAAAAGAAAATTGTCAATAGCTTCAGTTTTTTCATTAGTGTATGTATGTTTATATTTATGCTAATGGAGGTCAAGGTTGCAAGGTCCCCATGCAATGCTGTTGAAGGGAAGGGCACATTTACCTTCCCCATGCTGAAAGTGCTGTTGTGCATCGTCACTGTTTGTGTGTTCCACGTCTTCCTCTGATGCAGGAGCTGGCTCCTCTCCTTGACTCGCTGTGTTCTGTTGTTGCTTCTGCAACTTCTGAAGGAAGCGTATCCTCGGCGGTACTGCCAACCCCAGAGACCTGCGTGTAACACAGCTTACTCGTAACTAGCCATACATATTCTTATACAACAATAACAAGCCCATCACATCCCTTAAGGGCAAGGGCCTCCTGCCTATCAGCAGGGTTACCTTGGTATTGCTCGTACAGTCAGCTAATCCCTGAGAGCTATTTCTTACACAATGAGGACCATTAAATCACATTCATACACTGTCAAACATAATGGAATGAATTCATTAGCTCAATCGTTGACATTTGATATGACTAGAAGTCTTGGAACAACGAGAAAAAATGTTACAACTATGTTGTAATCAGGAAGAGCAATCAACTGTGGTTTTGTATATACGAGCCCACATCTTTACAACATGGCGACAATGGATGTAATCAAGGCAACAGAAGAGAGAGTGAAAACATACATCTACGTACATGATATGGTGATGGCATCAAGATCACAGACAGCCAACAGATGGCAATAAACAGACTACCAGAATGGGCACAAAACAGCTAACTAATACTCTACAGAGAAAAAACTGTAATTATGACTTTCACAAGGTACCACATTCACATAACACATAAAGGACAAAATAGCGTCAGCATGAAAGCTATGTATGACATCAAACACCTGAACAAAATATCTCTAAAGACAGTGATGGAATTGTTCAAAGCAAAAATAGTGCCAATAATAACCACGGACTGCAACTGATATGAAAGCACCTGACGAACAGAAATTTAGGGAACATAGAGAAAGTGAAGGCAACATTCATGAAGAAGATTCTGTGTCTATCAAAGTACTCACCGTCCAAACTGACATATGAAATGTTGTTGTTGTTGTTGTTTTCTAGTGCCTTGCATCTGGCAATGAAGCCATTAGCATTCGTGCTTTCCAATACTTTTGAACTGTAGTTTCTTCTGATCTTAATGCTTCACAGGTCTTCAAGTGGTCTTCATTCATTTCTGCTGGATCGTTACACAGGACACATATTGGTGAGGCTGAGATACCTATTCTGTAGAGATGACTTGCCAAGCAGTCGTGATTTGTCAATAGTCGGAAGGTTGCAACCGCTGTTTTCCGTGGTCTCTGGGGGATTATATCTGGGTTAGAAAGTAGTGTAATCCATTTTTTATCTTTCGCATTTGTTTCTATTTCTTGTAGGTATGAATGAGAAAATTTTTTAACGATCAAGCCTTTTATTGAGGAATATGAGAAAACGAATTTAGACTTTTGTTTTATTGTTGTGCCTTTCTTTGCATGTGAGTCTGCAGCTTCGTTCCCCATGACTCCACAGTGTGCTGGAATCCATTGGAGATGAACAGTCTTATTAACTTTTTGGAGTTGTGTTAACATTTTGTAGCATTCTCTAATTTTTGTTGACTTCTTTGTAGTATTTGAACATATTCCCTGAATTGCAGCTTTAGAATCTGAAAGAATTACTCCCTTGTTAAATTTATTTAAGGGAAGATTTAATAATTGTCAGAGAGCAATGTATATAGCCTCTATTTCTCCATCATAATTTGTTGTGTCTCTGCCAACAGAATGATAAAAGGAAAAATGTGAACACGAAACTCCAGCTCCAGTAAGGTTTTCCTTGGAGGATCCATCAGTATATATGTGCAGCCATTCTTCTGTGGGATACCTAATATTGATTGTTTCCAGAGCTAGAAGTTTTTGTATTTCTTTTGGTGTGTCTGATTTACTTATTTCCTCTATTAATTCCAAATTGAAGGTAGGTTGCAATAATTCCAATGGATTTTCTCTTATAAGTAGATTTTCTCTGGTGTTAGGAATGTTCAATTTGGATTTAATCTGTGTTACCTTTTCTAGGAAACTATTATGAGTTTTAAGGATTGAAGGGGGGAGGTTCTCTTCTGTCCATTTAGAGTTTGGCAGTCGTAACATTTTCTCGTGTTGGAGCAATGCTTGTTTTCTATTTTTGTTGTTATTGATGGGGTCCGTGTTAAGGCAAGCATGGCATCAATAGGTGTGGATTTAACTGCTCCAGTGATTAGGAGAAGAGCCTGATTTTGTATTTGTTCAAGTTTATTGATGTTAGCATTTGCTGCTGTTATTAAAGCTTCAGAACAGTACAAGAGGTTTGGTTTAACGTACATTTTGTATGTTGTGTTAAGGACTCTCCTTGAGCAGCCCCATTTAGCACCAGCTAACCTTTTCAGGATTTGCAGTTTCTTTTCAACCTTTTCTGAGATGTTTGTTATATGTTTTTTCCAACTTAGCTTTCTGTCGAAAGTGATGCCTAAGTATTTGGCATCATCAACTGCTTTGAGTGGTTTACCATTATAATTTATGTTAATATTAACTGGTTTTGTATTTTAGTGTAAATAATTCATAATTTGTTTTTTCCTCATTGATAGTCATGAGGTTTTTGGAGCTCCATTCATGTACTTTGTTTAGGGCTGTTTCTATTCTGTCTTTAATTAATTTGGGTTTTTTTGGAGAGCCTGAAGTCCAAATGACTACATCATCAGCAAATAAAGCAATTTTGGTTTCTAAAGTTTTTATTATTGATGGAAGGTCATTTATATATATGTTAAAGAGTGTTGTGCTCAGAACAGCACCTTGTGGAAGTCCTCAGTACAGAGGACAATGAAATGTACAGAGAGACAATGTGGATCAAACAAATATTCAGGGGCCTCAAAACATATACTTTCCAGTGAAATCTTGACATCAAATTACAATACTTCCTCTACTTTACATAGCAGAGAAAGCACCATGAGCCAGGCGAGGAATGTGTGTGCGCGTTATGTAAGAAACAAGGCACAAGATACCACATGGAAGTGTGTGAAAGAGAACATATGGTTAAGAAAATGTTGCTGTTGGGAGGAATAGACAAAGCAAGAATGAAGTGAAACATGAAAGATGATAGCTGGAACAAACATAGACACACAGGACAAGCTGCACGCAATATGCTTTGCATTAGGTACCTGCATCAATTCACATTGTGCGACTTTGTAATATTAAACTACACATGAAGGGATGTCAAAAATAACTGGCTATTGTAATGCAGTACTGAAAAGGTCTGCCCTTGAAATACATGCATGTGTCCTCATGTGTTAACTGTACCCAACGTGGATCAGCAGTGTGCACCAATGCCATTCTTGATAAAACTTACATAGAGTAAGCTTACATAGAGCAAGCTATGTGAAAAACATGGCTTTTTGAGTAGCATAAACAATTTGGTCCAGTGCGCACGTACCTGGCATACTCGTCTGTGTTGAGGGCATGCACATTAAACACGTCCTTGTTCTTCATAAGGAACACAGCCTTCACATACGACACAAATGCTCGCTGTGCAGATTCTTTCAGGCTTGGGTCACGTGCTAGTAGGGCTTCTATCTTCCGTCGTGGTGACTGCAGTTTCTTGGGGTTGATCCTGCAACATCAACACAACTGTATTCCCACTATCAATTTCTATCAATGCTTTCTATTCAAGAAAGGAAACAAGTTGGAACATAATAAAAAATCTGATGTGTTGCACTCACATGACTTTCTCTACTCTTGTACTAATCATTTTTACAAACTCTTGTTCCTATATCTTCTTCTTGTTAGTTGAGATAAATTTGTTTTTTTTTTTTTTTCATAGTAATATTTTGCAATAAGTTTTTTGAATTCAGAGTTGACTAATCTGAAGAGACTTAGCAGTAATAGTAACCGCTTTTTAGAGAGCACCATATTTTTGTTTTGGCAGTTACACTGCCCTTTCACAACCCCCAGAATGCCTGGAGGCCCATGCCTGTTGTTGGTTTACAGGTCTCACCGACCTGACCGGTAATTGCAACCTTCAGGTTGATTACGGGACATGATTGTCTGGCAAAACATTTGAACAGAATTGGGATATATTCTTCACCACTCTGTCCTCTATGTGATCTGCAAGAGGAAATGGACCAAGACCACCTTCAAATATGCCCGGCCACTTCTAGCACCCTTCCCATCCATCAGTGAAAAATATTGGAGAGCAAGAGGATTAATGACTTCATTGTCAGAAATCCATCATTAGCTAACAATATTTTTTTTTATAATATAAGACTTAAAACTTTTGCGGCAAATGTTACAAATAATTGATTCTCAGATGATCAGCCGCATCAAATTTATAAAATTCAAGCTTTTCACCATTTGATTCTGCATGGTCATCAGGAACAAATGACGGTGTAAAACTCATGCTGATATATATACACAAACAAGGTGGGCGGAGCCAGGTAGGTCTTGGCCAATGAGTGTGGAGAGCCCAGTGATTGGCCGATTGCTTAAGGTGTGTTGGGCCTCCTTGGAAGGGTTTTCCTGCAGTTTTCCAGTCAGCCGTTCTGATCTGCTTGAATTATCTATGATGGTATGTTTGTATATATACATCTACCAACTAACACGTATTTATAATTATGTTATTTATGCCAACAAACTTACTCTCAAACTTTGCCCACACATGGCTTGTGTGTTTAAAAACACCAACAGTAAGTTTGTTGACATAAATAAATAATAATTACCATCTGAAGGTTATCTAATCCTGGGACATAAAGTACTTGCAATAGTAAGTCACCATTGGGGTAATTGTCTCTGATGTGAGACTGCCTTTGTGGTTTACTGGGAAAAATACGAACTGGTTTGAGAATTCGATGTCATTCTGGCAGGTTGTCACAGTAGCTTAATGGTTAGAGCATCCACCTGGTAAGCGGAGGGTCTGTGGTTCAAATCCCAGCTGTGGCATTGAATTTTTAAGTTCCAATTCTACCTCTCACATATTTATAATCTTACAGCTATGGCTTATGCCTTATTTAGAAATTCTTCTATTAAGTAAAAATTCCCATCTATTCAATACTTTTTCAATTCTACTTTAAATTTACGTATACATTTTATTTCTGTTATATTTTGTGGTAGTTTGTTATATAGCAAACATGCAGCTACTGATGGTTTGGTTTTGTAAACTTCTAGTCTATGGGAGTTTATGTGATAATCTGTGTTACCCCTAGTGTGGTATTCATGAATCTGTTTGCTTGTTTTACTGCTGCTTTCTGCTCTTTTTGCTAGCAAAATTATCTCAACTGTGTACAATGAATATGTCAAAATGTTCAGTTTCTTAAAGTATTCTCCACATGATTCCTGTCTATTTAATCTTAAAATTATTCTTGTAGGTCTTTTTTGTAATATAAATAGTCTTTTTGTGTGTATTGTTGCACTTTGTGCCCATACTGTGATAACATAAGGAAGATGTGAGTATATTAACCCATAATAAATTTTTCGTAGGATGTCTGCATCGACAAGTTTTGCCATTTGTTTTAGAACGAACAGGATAAAGGAGATTTTGTTACAGATTTTACTAATGTGTTTTTCCCAGCTTAAATGTTTGTCCAACACTACCACCAGAAAATTGGTCCATTCTAATCTTTTAATAACTTCATTTTCTATTTTTACATCAAGCATGATATTGTGTTTGCTCTCTGCTGTCTGTATGCTCAAATATGCTGTTTTTTGTAAGTTTATGCATAAATTATTTGGTTTTAAATATTGTGCCACTTACTAGAAACAATATATTCCGGGCTTATGGGCCGTGGTCTACTGGGTTTCTTCTTCTTCTTCCCAGACGTTTCGTCTGCAACTATGGTAGACATCATCAGTGGCGTCGAGGTCGAAGTATCCTAGACGAGAATTCAACAGCAACTGTGTTGCTTTCTCTGTGAGATGCGGTATTTATATCAGTGGCTGGAGGGGAGGTCTGCTGTGATTGGTCTAAGTGGCCAACGGGCTGGACTTGTGCTGGTGGCATGTTGTGATCTGCTGGCGTCTGATTGGCTTGTGTGGAGTTCTTGATTTTTGCTTTTGCTAGTGCTGTTTGCCATACTCTGTTAAGTTTAAGGCCTTCCTCCTTGCGATTGAAGTTGATTTTACGCTTTTGTATTTTGATGGCTTCATGGAATAAACGAGAATAGTAGTGGGACATTGAGGCTAGAATATCTGTGTTTTTGTACTGGATGATGTGTTCACCTTCTTCTTCTTCTTCTATGGCATGTTTTGCAATTGCTGAATTTTCAGTCTGACCCAAACAGCAACTTCTTTTGTGTTCGTCAATGCGAGTGTTTATGCTTCGCTTTGTGGACCTAATGTACACTTTGCCACATGAACATGGTATTCTATACACTCCCGCTGTAGATAGAGAATCCCTGGGGCGTTTGGCTGATCAGAGTATATTGCAGATCTGTTTTGTGGGTTTGAAAATGGTGTCAATGGTATGGCGTTTGAGTAGTTTCCCAATGCGGTCTGTCACTGATCAGATGTACCGTAAAAAAGTCTTACTATTGTGAGTGAGTGAGTGAGTGGGGTTTAAGGGCCCGTCGACAGCTAGGTCATTTGGGCCCTAGGTCAAAGTTTAAAATTTAAAAACACTCATTAACTTTTCTGGCTAAAAGTTGAACCTTAAAATAACAACTAAAAACTGTGAACACCTAAAAACCTCAGCCTACAAAGTAACACGATAAAATAAAACCCTGAAGGGCAACGTAGTAAAAAGAGGTGAAGTTGAAAGCTAAAAAAAAAACTAAAATACAAAATTGTTAAAACATTGTCTTACTATTGTTATTGGATATTCGTGTGGTGGTGGAACCTCTCATAGGGTGTAATGCTCTGTTGATTTCACGTTTAGTATAGCCATTTAATTGCAGTGTTTTATCTAGGTATTCAAATTCTTGGTTTAGATATTGTGGTTCACAAATGCGTGTAGCTTGGTCTGCCAAAGTTTTTATCATAGCGTCTTTTTGTTTCGGATGGTGATTAGAGTTCTTGTGAAGGTAGCGGTCCGTATGGGTCGGTTTTCGATACACTGTGTGGCCTAATGTGCCATCCTCTTTTCTGTTAACCATGACATCCAAAAAAGGTAATTTTCCATCCTGTTCTTTTTCCATTGTGAACTGAATTTGTTGGTTAATACTGTTAAGATGATTCAGGAATTCTGTCACAGCTGATTCTCCATGGCTCCAAATGACGAACGTGTCATCCACATAATGCCACCAGCACGAAGGTTTAAGAGGTGCTGAATCCAATTGCAAAACATCCCATAGAAGAAGAAGGTGAACACATCATCCAGTACAAAAACACAGATATTCTAGCCTCAACGTCCCACTACTATTCTCATTTATTCCGTGAAGCCATCAAAATACAAAAGCATAAAAACAACTTCAATCACAAGGAGGAAGGCCTTAAACTTAACAGATTATGGCAAACAGCACTAACTAAAGCAAAAATCAAGAACTCCACACAAGCCAATCAGATGCCAGCAGATCACAACACGCCACCAACATTGCTCCAGCCTGTTGCTCATCCAGATCAATCACAGCAGGCCTCCCCTCCAGCCACTGATATAAATACCGCATCCCACGGAGAAAGCAGCACAGTTGCTGTTGAAATCTCCTCTAGGATACTTCCACCTCGCCGCTACTGATGATGTCTGCCATAGTCGCAGACGAAACGTCTGGGAAGAAGAAGAAGAAACCCAGTAGAGCACGGCCCATAAGCCTGGAATATATTGTTTCTAGTATTGATACCGGCTATGAAAGCCTTGAATCTCAATTGTACCCCTTGTTTATTGTTTTTGGTTGTGTGGTGTTCCAGACTTCGATGGCTGGTGCCCAAGCCATGCTTAGTTTGTGTCCAGGGTCTCTGTTAAAATGATCTTCTATTTGATGAAACTTAAAGTTTTCCAAAACTCACACAAATAACAAGGAATATCTACGAAATGGTTCAGTCATCAGATGCATATCTAGATACTCACTTTATCTTGTTGATGGGTATCTTCTTGGTAGTGAGCTGTTCCAGCATGCCAGTCTCTTCTGACGGTAGCAGCACCAGCAGGGACTCTCCCCCTTTGTGATACCTCGCTGTTCTCCCTGCACGATGTATGTATGTGTTGGCATCTTCTGGACAATCCAGCTGCACCACCCAGTTCACCTCTGGGAAATCTGCTCACAAGGAAACACACACCATTGTGTTACAGTACTAGTGCAACTGTAACTTCAAGTAAAGTACATCACTTACCCAATCCTCTAGCAGCAATGTCAGTAGCAAAGAGTACAGCATTTGACTTGCGACAGAAAGACTCGTAGATAGCCATTCGTCTCAACTGATGCAGCGTGCCGTATAATGCCAACAGTGAGGTGCCTGGTCGCAGCCTGCAGAACACCTCATAGTGATATTTCACCTGCAACAAGTGAGCAAGCTCATACCTTGTGCCTCATAGCTGCACCCTGGTGTCTAGCAACTCAAGCTTCGTCACTTACCTGCTTGCAACTTGACATGAATATCAGAATCTTCTGTTTGAGGTGATTCCTGATGAAGGACCAGAGCATGTCCATCTTCTCGTGCAGTTCACATACAACGTAGCTCTGCTGGAGTGACTCTGGAGTGCTGTGTTTGGCGTGTTCATGCACTGATACATACATGGGGTCCTTCAGACTCAGTCTCGCCAGGTCTCGTACAGATCTGTTCACACACATTTAATTTTCTCAAATTACCACATTTCATTACTTAAGCTGCATAATTTATAAAAGTAAATCAGGGAAGAAGATTAAGAAACATGAGAATTTTATAATATATACATTCATTTTACAACAGAAATGCATATTTTGTAAAACAAATACTCAAGAAATTTTTTTTAAAAAGATCTGTAGTATTAAACAAAAATGTAATATATATATATAAACACAATATTAATGTGTATAAATTAGAAACATTGGAAAGCAAGCCAACAATGAAATCACGATGTAAAACAAGAGAGATCAACAAGCTACACAACAGATGCTGTTGCTACACACTAGTGCAGGGGAAGACAGGTAATGCTGCTGTGACGTCAGCTCATTCAGCTCACATGCTCCCACCGAAAGCCAGTCGAACATGTGAAGTCACAGTGGGTAAGAGGAAAAGCATGCGGGACATCGTAATTTTAATGCTGTCTGTTTCAATTATGGAATAGTCACAGATTATAAATAATTACATTTCGTTTGAGAAGGTCTGTGGTTCAAATCCCAGTTGTGGCATTGAATTTTTAAGTTCCAGTTCTACCTCTCAAACTTTGCCCACACACGGCTTGTGTGTTTAAAAACACCAACAGTAAGTTTGTTGGCATAAATAAATAATAATTACATTTCGTATTTATGCCATATATATATAGCTAAACTAGAATTGATATATATGTGTATGTGTATATATATATATATATATATATATATATATATATATATATATATATATATATATATATATATATATATATCATGTTATAATGCAAATAGAACAGAAATTATAACTATTTTGCCTGAGCTAGAGGAGAGCTATACAGAACAATTAGGTGGACATTTTCCAACATTTGCCATTTCGCTTTTCTTTAACTAGTTTGTCAATGTTAGGGCGTAATGTATGGCACATTTGTAGCCGAAGACTGCATGTTAGATTGTGATCAGACAACATGCTTCGGGATTTTGACTTAGAAAGGTTCATAACAGAAAAGAATTGTTCGCACACAAACGTAGAACCAAACATACATAATACCCGTGCAACAAGGGTATACAACCTCAAAAATCTGGTTTGAGGAACATTCTTATAAAAATCAGCCAAGTCTTGCTTGTGTATATATTTGTCTTTCAGTAAATCGTCGCACTGTAAATTTATCAATTCAATTTGCTACCTGCTAGAAACAATGTTAACATCCAGTGAATACGGGTCGCAAAGATCTGAAACGTGGTTGACAATATTTCTACATCTTGAAGTCTGGCCTCAAACTGGTGTGTAACAAGGGGAACTGAACACAAACACAAAACCACAACACTACACATCAACAAAAACACAAAATAAAAACAAAATTCACACTAACGCCATTAAGATCCCTCAAACAACAAATAAAAAACCTCAGACTAGACCGAAGAGGGTTCTCCCTAAACAGCCCGGGCATGTTGTAAATATCCCAAATAACATTTTTCATATTCATTCAGTTTAGTGCAAGTAGCGCCGCTGATCTAGGCAGCATAGCAATACACCGCTCTCGTCTGACGTCACACGAACGTGAAAGCTGACTCTTCGTTTAAATATGTCACACGGCCCGAAGTTGTCTTCCCCTGCACTAGTGAAATAAAGGAACCAACACAGTAAAACTTCTGCTCACACACATTTATTTATCACAACGTCCATTCACAGAACTTTGTTCCCTGGGTTACCAAAAACAAGTAGCTAAAATAGGGTTATATATCTACTGCAGAGGGCAGAACAATCTACAGTCTTAACACAACACCAACAGATGGCGTAAGAGTCTCTATTCCCCGATAGAGGATATATACAACAGACGTGCATTTATCTATGCAGAAGATTCAAGTCAAAGAAGAGTGCTAAGAAATAAGTAGAGCATTTATATAATGTGTGAGGTTGAGGAAAAGAAGGATTCCATTGCAGTCCTCTTTATCAGACTTCATGTGCCACAAATCTACTACACAGGACCCCTGCTTTACTTCCCTTCCAAACAAGCCACGCTAAGGATCTTTATACCTGGACTACACTCACTATTTGTCACCATACAGTGTGTCCAGTCGGGTAGGAAGATCCTATGTACAGCAAATGTAGGATGCACTCTCAATTTCCCAACATTATACACCTATACGTCTCCGTAGATTCCTTCTTTCTGGAACCTGAGGATATAAAAGAGCAGATATCAAGGATAAGGTCCACTTATGCACACTTGAGTGACTGTTAGCAAGTTGGAGATCCTTTCACACTGAAAATGGGTGAAGCATTGTCTGCCACTCAATCAATTTGGTCTTGGAGAAACATGCTCGAATATAATATGCAAGTCAAATCAACTGAGTGCTTATGATGATGACATGGTCTTGATTTCTTGAAATATTAACTCCCTTCAGCAAATATTCACGGAGCTACAGACAGAGGGAAAAATGATGGGCTTAGAAATCAATGAAAGCAAAACCAAGTACATGCACCTAACACCTATGAAAACAAGAAGAAACAATAAACACCTAACAATATCTGAGAGGTAGAACTGGAACTGAAAAATTCAATGCCACAGCTGGGATTTGAATCACAGTTGTGGAAATAAGAGTAGCTTCTGGAAGCTCAGAGATGCACTGGGCCAGTAATATTGAAGTTGATGGGTTGGCTGTGCATCCCTTTCTCTGAGTGTGATACATGGCAGTGTAAACAGTGTGTGTGTGTGCGCACGCTTGTCACCTGACGGCAAAGGTGTACCTTGGCTCTTCATCATGTAAACTAAAGGTAAAGCTGTTTTGTTATCAAAATGTGGTGTTGAAATTGAAATAACTTCTTTTCAGTATATTGCCTGATCTTCTTGCAATAAACAGATATTTTTGTCTATTCTCAAGGAAACATTATTTGATGGAGTTAGTTTTGCTCAGGTTAACTAGAGTTTGTATTTCTACTCACTTTGTTTGTGTTGCTGAAAACAGCAAAGTCTGACGTTTTGGTGGCAAGTTCTCTATAATACCATTCATTGTAGCTTCAAACCCCATGTCCAAGCAGCGATCAGCTTCGTCCAACACCAGAACCTGCAGTGAGGATAGCCAATATACTTATTTATGCTAAGCAACTTGCAGTCGAACATGACATGGCATTTGGCCCACGCTCATTGCCTGTCATATCCTATTTACATTATGAATACAATTTTTGTTGTTGTTATTAGTAAGATCTACTCTCTACTGTAAGTAACTGTTCTGTTCCCTCTTTTCACTGTCCAATTCCACTTGTTTTACACTTTATCTAGAAACTGATGTAATTTCTTAATGTCTTTACAGAATAAACTACTTATGGCACATTTTCTGCTCACTTTGAACTATGTATTTCTCAGATGGAAATTATTTTTTCCACGTGTACATTCCTTTACATTCAAATATATGTTCAGTCCCCTTCTTATTAATTGTTATAATAAAAACGGGAGTCCTATCAGTTACAGTGTTACAAATCATGTCTCACAAATTTCTTAAAAAAGAAATATTAATTGACAACCACACATATTTTTCTTTAATTTCAGTAATATTTGTCTTACTCTTATTGAGTATCTTGTTTTTATAGAAAATATGGAAATATTTGAACTGATATTATATTACAATTATGCAGGAGAGTGCTGACTCACTTGCATGTTGCTGCAGTCAAACAGAGGGTTCTCGTCCATGTGCTGCAGCAGTCTTCCTGGGGTACAGATCACCACATTACACTGGTCCATTCTCTTCTTCTCAAAGTGCAGGTCTTTGCCCCCTACATTAACAGATATCTTTTTTCAAGAACTGAACATTGCAATAAATAATCTAAAAAACAAAAAGTCTCCTGGACCAGATTACATACATCCAGAGTTCATAAAAAACCTTCGAAAAACAGCAAAACAACAACTACTGAAACTCTACAATCTATTCTGGAAAACCACTATACCTGCTGAATGGCGAAAAGCAATAATTGTCCCACTCTTGAAGAAAGACAAAACAGCATCAGAAATAAAAAATTATAGACTAATAGCTCTTACTAGCATAATAGCAAAAGTGATGGAAAGAATGGTGTCAAACAGGTTAAACTGGTCCCTAGAATCACAAAATTTAATATCCCCATGTCAAGCTGGATTCAGAGAGTTCCACTCTACAAATGAACAAGTCTTACTTCTCAGTCAAGAAATCAAAGACTCCTTCAATAGGAAAGAAGATAATTTATCAGTTTTTATTGATTTCCAAAGTGCATATGATTCTATATGCAGAACAAAACTACTAAAGAAAGTAAAAAAAATAGTGATACAAGGTCAAATGTTTTCATGGCTTTGTCATTTCCTAACACAACGCTTTATTGCAACCAGATATGGAAGAAATATATCTAAATATAAACAAGTACACCGTGGCTTACCACAAGGTGCAGTGCTCAGCACTACACTTTTTAATATATTTATTAACGATCTGCCACAACAAATACAAGAATCAGGTGTGAAGTGTGCACTATTTGCTGATGACTTAGTAATGTGGACTTCAAAATCAAAAAGCAAAAGTACAGAACTGGAAAAAACCATGCAACAATCCTTAAACAACCTACAAAAGTGGACCAAAGAAAATTTAATGACTGTTAATACAACAAAATCAAACTTCCAAATCTTTTGACTAAGAAAAAAACCACTCTAAAAATAAAACTAAATTTTGAGGGTCAACAATTACCAGAAGCAAAGGAAGCAAAGTATTTAGGAGTTACATTTGATACCAAACTTACATGGACCAAACAAATAGAAAATGTAATACAAAGAGCAGAGAGGCGCCTTTCACTGTTAAAACGTCTAACAGGAATGAAGTGGGGATGTTCCAGAGCAACGCTTAACACAACATACAATGTATATATAAAGCCATTATTTACTTACTGCAGCGAAGTTCTTGTAACAGCAAACACAAAAAAAATTCAAATCTTTCAAAACCAAAGTCTGAGATTAATTACAGGTGCTATCAAAACCACACCAATAGCAGCTATGGAAATACTAACCAACCAATGCCCCATTGAATATGAAATAGAAAAAGTGGCTCTTATTCAACACGAGAAGTTGATCAGACTCCCATTCAATACATGGCACAAGAGAAATTTTACACATACACTAAAGACTCAGGAGAGCTTTCTTTCCAAAATTCAAGACATCAAGAAGAATGTATACCTTCCTAATTCAAAGGAAAACTTCATATCTAAAGTCAATCCAACACAAACATTAGACATCACATATTATTTACACCTGACAGAAGAAGTTAAGAAAAGTGGTACTCCAGCTAGTGTTCTAAAATTATTGGCATTAGAGACAATCCATACTAGATTTCCAGAACACGAATGGCTCCATATTTATACTGATGGATCATTGATATCAAACCGAGATGGAGCAGGTGCTGGAGTCACGTGTCACCTCTTTTCCTATTACAAATCTTTAAGTTATGGAACTACAAACTTTGATGGAGAAATTGAAGCAATTCGAATGGCCCTACAAAATCTTTTGTACAGAATTTCACATTTTCAGCAAGCAGTTATTCTCTCAGATTCCAGGGCAGCAATTATAGCAATTACTTCCAAGTTGTCACCAAAAAACCAAACAATTATAGAATGTTGGAAAATCCTTACCCATCTAACAGCACTTCAAAAACACCTGGTCTTCCAATGGATACCGGCTCACTGTGGACTGAGTGGTAATGAGAAAGCTGATTTTCTTGCAAAAAAGGGTACCAGCAGTGTACAGAAATCTATAGTTAATCTACCATTTTATGCAGCTAAAAGATTAGTCAACTCTGAATTCAAAAAAACATTATTGCAAAATATTACTATGAAAAATCAAAGAATAAAAGATGGGAACTATGAAACATTCAAACAGTAATTCCTGAGTATCCTCGAAAAACAGCAGTTGCAACCTTCAGGTTGATTACAGGACATGATTGTCTGGCAAAACATTTAAACAGAATTGGGATATATTCTTCACCACTCTGTGCTCTACGTGATCTGCAAGAGGAAATGGACCGAGACCATCTTCAAATATGCCCGGCCACTTCTAGTGCCCTTCCCATCCATCAGAGAGCAAGAGGATTAATGACTTCATTGTCAGAAATCCAGCATTCGCTAACAACAACAACAACAACATTTTTTGTACAGTAAGAATTTGCCTATCACAGTTTACGAGTTATTCAGAAGTCATACAGATTAAATAGGACTACATGGGCTATAGCCAGAAAATTCAAAATATACATTTCATTTGTCATAAAAATATCTAAAACATATGGCATTTTAATCAAAATCGTTAGAGCCATTTTCAAGAAAATTAAAATGTTCGAAAAATTTTCCATGTAAAGGGTAGTTTATGGTCGGGCTGTTTTCTCCAAAATCTTCATGTCGCATCCTTGAAAGACATCAAAGTTAAATATCAACTTTAGCTTTTAACCGGCTTTTCGTTTTTGAGTTATGGTGTCCACAGACTGACAAGACACACAGACCTTTTTCTAAAAATGCTTTTTTTGGATTCATAGAGTGTCAAAACATACATTTCTGGTGAAATCTCGACATCAAATTTTTGGGTGAAATACAATACTTCCTCTACTTAACAGTAGAGAAAGTAAAAAGGTAAAATTATGCTCCCTGTCTGCCAATTCTTCATAAAAAGGGGCAAAATTGTATTCACATATGCATGGGCATCAACTGTTGACTTGAAAATAATTGACACTTTAACTCAGAATCTAACACTGTCCATGAAGTACCCCTTCGTGATGAAAAATTGATGTATGGTGCACCGTTAGCAGAGAGAGGTTTCTCACAGTTCCAATAAGTGACTCCTACCTCTGGGGTAACTTAAAACATAAAGTGTAAGAGAAAGCCATACACCCTCACCAGGAAATTGCCAGCATTTATCAATGTGAACTACGGTGAGTGATGGAAGTTTCTTAAACAGGTGCCAAAACTGTATGGACAATGACAGTGGCCAGTTTTAGCATCTCCTTTCATAAAGCTGGTAAGTAAAGCCTTTAGAAGTTTTCAAAACATAGTATGGTTTCATTCACACCTTTCTGTGATAGCAGCAGATGGCAATGAGCACCAAGGACGTAGACAGGCAAAATACCACACATCTCGCTCAGAAGTTGTTTGCTCTCTTGTTATTTAAATCATCTTCAGACAGAAAATTAAGGCTATTTATTTACTCAGCTGATGTGCCATGGTGAAGGTCACCACACTAAAGCTTACTGCTGATAACATGAGCTCAACAAAGAGGAAGTTTTATTTATACCAAACCATGAGTCAATACTTGACTCCAAACTTGTTTATCAGCTGCAGCTCATGCATTTGCTAGTTTTTATTTATGTCACCCATAACCCTGCCACTTTCATAAGAACAACTTGTATTTTATTTAGTCTGAAAAAATCTAACTTATGACAATATCTAATTTTCAAAATGAGAATAGAATCTAGCCTCAAACCGGATACTACTAAGATTAAATTTGAACCTTACCAATAATGAGACCCCCAGAAATATCATGATATCTGCCCACTTTGCGCAATGTTTCAAATATCTGATATGCTAGTTCTCTTGTGGGAGTGATGATAAGTGCTCCTAGACCATCCATCCTCGTCCACTGCTTGCAGTACAGTATCTCCATCACCTGAAGATACAAGAGCATCCACATTACTACAAAACCCACACGTTTGGTGACAACACTGCACACCATAAGCCTGGCAACTTACTGGTATAAGGAAGGCTAATGTCTTCCCACTGCCCGTTTTGGCAGCACCAAGGATGTCTGCCCCCTGTAGAGCAAGCCCTATACATTCCCTTTGAATTTCTGTTGGTTTAAGGTAGCCACTATCCTTCAGCCCTTTTAAAGTTTTCTGTGATAAAGGAAAGTCACTAAAGGACTGTATTTTTGAAGTGGCTATCTGCAAATCAGAAATAAACACACATTGTATTACTCATATATACTCTAAAATCCACAAAATTCATATGTTAAATATCCCTTCATTATATTTCATCTATTTTTTTTCATAACGCTATGCACAAGCATAATAATGGGCCACTTTATTTCAAACATGTGCTGTAAAGTGAGGTTATCTTTATGCGTCGCAATAGTTACATTTTGATACGCTCCTTGCAATTTCTTGATCTGTTCTTCTTCCCATTGGAGACCCTTATTTTTCTTCCTAGACCACTTAATTTTTTCTTTCTTCTTTCCTTGCTTATGAGTGGTGTTAATTTCATTTCCATCGCCGTGTTTACCTTCTCCTGTACCCATGTTTGACAATTTGCTCACTTCACAGGTAAGCCAACATCATGATAATTCGTGCTTTTCACATACGTGCCAACCATCGCTTTTCCGTACCGTATTGTTTGGTTTATTTATTCATTTGCTGCCCATTTTAATAATTACAATAATTATATAGACATCTTTAGCTCAAATTAATAAATGAATTGTATTGCACACTATTCACATGTCACATATTGTTTTCATGTATGTTTTATAGAGGACTTTTTATTATAGCTATGTATGCATTTCTCTTCAAAAATTTTTCTGCCATAAGGCAGTAATTTTCGATGGAAGTGAAATTAAACATTTTATACCCACTACCTTGTAATACTAGCTCTTTTGCAATCTGTGATATACTTATTGACTTCATTTCTACAGCGTGTTTACCAGTTCCAAAGAATTATTTTCCTACTGACGTCAGAATGGCCAATTACGGGCCCGTTATAAATTTTAATTTATGCAAGAAGTCTATTCACTTTTATAGATTCCTTTCAAATGTAATGACCATTGCATACCTAGTTACATTTGCATTGTGTAATGATGATTGATGGTGAAAAATATAATGTACAGATCCATTTTATAGGTACAATTGGTTTTGAATGCGTCAAACGTCAGAGGTGAAATATAGTACATAGAAATGGAGCGGAATGACAGACTGTCACTCGCATTCTGGAGGTCGTAGGTTCGATTCCAGTGACCGATCTTCCTGACCCATAGGTTTTTCGGAGGATTCCCCCAGGTCGTTAGGCATATGTTAGGAAGGATAATTACATCCTCCGAATTTTCTGTCCCTCCATTTCACTTCATCTGTCATCCTGGTTGACTGTTTCAGAGTTCCAAGTGTCGGTGCGATTTCGGTGCTGCGTGGCAGGTAATTTGCTCTCCGTAAACCTTTGTCCTCCAGAACTGGAGAGATCGTTCAGTCGCAGACCGCTCTGGTGATATGTAAGCCAGCAGGAGTGGAGGGGAGCCGGTTTTATAAGCCCCCACTGGAGAGTTTCAATCTGTAGCAGTTAAGAAGTCTGCCATCTCTCCTCAGGTACGGCCCACCTCTCACCTCATCGCTCCCTCCCGAGGCCCCGTCAGGAGCATAAAGTACAAAATACCTTCCATAGGTTGCGGAACTAAATCCCCCCTCAGAACCTTGTTATAGTATATAGATTACAATATAGAGGGCGACAGTGAAACATTTTTTGAAAATCAAACAAGGATTACTTTTTGCATTCAGAAAAAAAAAAAAAAAAACCTTAACTTAAGGCAATGATGCTACATTTCCTGAGGCACTTGGGATACTAGGTCTATTCCACTGATCCATCTAATTCCATGCATTTCATCTTTAATTTTTGGAAACAAAAAGAAATCACAAGATGCTAGGTCAGGGCTGTGTGGGAGAGAGTACATGGAGCTGACATTTAGGGTATCCAAATACACAGTTATTGGTTTTGCTACCTACTATAACGTGTTGTCATGATGTAAAAGTAAAGATTTTTACGCCCGAAGAAAAATCCATCGCCCTCCGCCGGGTTTGAACCCGCGACCACGTGAACCAGAGGCTAGTTACTCGTAGGCCACGGAGGACAACCTCACTATCTCTTAAAACTAGACAGTTACGCAAAAGTCACAAGGACTTCTAAGATTCAAGATATCCATTTCGTTTGTCATGAAAATATCTTAAAGATATGGCATTTTAATCAAAACTGTTAGTAGTATTTTAGTGACTTTATTTTGAGGTTATACTATTCACACATGCGCATGCTTATTATTTATTATTATGTAATTATTATTATTATTATTATTATTATTATTATTATTATTATTATTATTATTATTATTATTATTATTATTATTATTATTATTATTATTATTATTATTATTATTATTATTATTATTATTATTATTATTATTATTATTATTATTATTATTATTATTATTATTATTATTATTATTATTATTATTATTATTATTATTATTATTATTATTATTATTATTATTATTATTATTATTATTATTATTATTATTATTATTATTATTATTATTATTATTATTATTATTATTATTATTATTATTATTATTATTATTATTATTATTATTATTATTATTATTATTATTATTATTATTATTATTATTATTATTATTATTATTATTATTATTATTATTATTATTATTATTATTATTATTATTATTATTATTATTATTATTATTATTATTATTATTATTATTATTATTATTATTATTATTATTATTATTATTATTATTATTATTATTATTATTATTATTATTATTATTATTATTATTATTATTATTATTATTATTATTATTATTATTATTATTATTATTATTATTATTATTATTATTATTATTATTATTATTATTATTATTATTATTATTATTATTATTATTATTATTATTATTATTATTATTATTATTATTATTATTATTATTATTATTATTATTATTATTATTATTATTATTATTATTATTATTATTATTATTATTTTCTTTTTTTAAATTCTTCTGTTTAGATTCAGGGAGCCTAAAACATGTATTTTCGGTGAAATCTTGATATCGATTGTTGGGTAGAAGCCAATAAGTTCTCTATGTAGATGGTAGATTCGCATAATTATGTATACAGTAGACACACATGTACAGCTGGCCTTGACTGGAAGTCCTGTAGGCGAACCCATAGCTTCTTTTCTGTTTCATCAGTTCATATAATTCTGCGAATGAAACCCTACACAACAGGTAGGGCGGGGAGGGGGAAGGTAGTGATGTTGTCTGCATCTGTGACAGTCTTTGCTCTGCTAATACACAGTTGCCTATTGCATTTTTGTGCACTGCAGTAAAACACATAGTAAGAGCTTTGCGATAAGAAGTGACTATAGTGAATTTATGAGACATTGATCATAGCATAAATCAATTATACTGCCACTACTTTCTAAATTAGGGTCCAAAACATTACACGGCCAGAGTAGCGAAATTGTTTCAAATGAATGGCCATACATAAAGAAAAAAGCTAAAAGCAAAGAACTGCTGGCATCAGACGAGTTTTTCAAAACAAAATCAAAAAGTTAAAAACCGCGTATCAGATGCCATAAGGGCGTCAGAAAGAACAGTGAAAAGAATTTTTCAAGAACGCAAACAACATAAAAATCAGAACATATCTTCTGGAATTCTAGGGGGGAAAAAAGGAAAAAAAATCTGATGTGTTGCACTCACATGACTTTCTCTACTCTTGTACTACCATTCTTACACACTCTTATTCCTATATCTTCATGTTAGTTGAGATAAACATTTGTAGAAATTATCTTATTGCTTACTTCCTTTGCTTATTTCCTTGTAGGTACAAGGGGAATATTAGAATATAGTAGGCTTTGAGCGATAGTCAAATCCTTTAAAGCATTGAGATTCCGTTCTCTTTGCACGGCTAACATATAAAAAAATGAATAACGATGTTATATTTGACAGAAGTATAAATTCTCTAAAACTGACACAAATAACAAGGAATATCTCCGAAGTGGTTCACTCTACAAAAAAATCTTATGTGTTGCACTCACATGACTTTCTCTACTCTTGTACTAACCATTCTTACACTCTTATTCCTATATCTTCTTCATGTTAATACAGATATCTGACGTGTTGCACTCACATGACTTTCTCTACTCTTGTACTAACCATTCTTACACTCTTATTCCTATATCTTCTTCATGTTAATACAGATATCTGATGTGTTACACTCACATGACTTTCTCTACTCTTGTACTAACCATTCTTACACTCTTATTCCTATATCTTCTTCATGTTAATACAGATATCTGACGTGTTACACTCACATGACTTTCTCTACTCTTGTACTAACCATTCTTACAAACTCTTATTCCTATATCTTCTTCATGTTAATACAGATATCTGACGTGTTACACTCACATGACTTTCTCTACTCTTGTACTGAGCATTCTTACAAACTCTTATTCCTATATCTTCTTCATGTTAATACAGATATCTGACGTGTTGCACTCACATGACTTTCTCTACTCTTGTACTAACCATTCTTACAAACTCTTATTCCTATATCTTCTTCATGTTAATACAGATATCTGACGTGTTACACTCACATGACTTTCTCTACTCTTGTACTAACCATTCTTACAAACTCTTATTCCTATATCTTCTTCATGTTAATACAGATATCTGACGTGTTACACTCACATGACTTTCTCTACTCTTGTACTAACCATTCTTACAAACTCTTATTCCTATATCTTCTTCATGTTAATACAGATATCTGACGTGTTACACTCACATGACTTTCTCTACTCTTGTACTAACCATTCTTACAAACTCTTATTCCTATATCTTCTTCATGTTAATACAGATATCTGACGTGTTACACTCACATGACTTTCTCTACTCTTGTACTAACCATTCTTACAAACTCTTATTCCTATATCTTCTTCATGTTAATACAGATATCTGACGTGTTACACTCACATGACTTTCTCTACTCTTGTACTAACCATTCTTACAAACTCTTATTCCTATATCTTCTTCATGTTAATACAGATATCTGACGTGTTACACTCACATGACTTTCTCTACTCTTGTACTGAGCATTCTTACAAACTCTTATTCCTATATCTTCTTCATGTTAATACAGATATCTGACGTGTTACACTCACATGACTTTCTCTACTCTTGTACTAACCATTCTTACAAACTCTTATTCCTATATCTTCTTCATGTTAATACAGATATCTGACGTGTTACACTCACATGACTTTCTCTACTCTTGTACTAACCATTCTTACAAACTCTTATTCCTATATCTTCTTCATGTTAATACAGATATCTGACGTGTTACACTCACATGACTTTCTCTACTCTTGTACTAACCATTCTTACACTCTTATTCTTATATGTTCATGTTAGTTGAGATAAACATTTGTACAAATTATCTTATTCTTTATTTCCTTGTAGGTACAAGGGGAATATGAGAATACAGTAGGCTTTGTGCGATAGTCAAATCTTTTAAAGCTTTGAAATCCCGTTCTCTTTGCACACTTAAAATATATATATAAAAAAAAAGGAACAAAGATGTTCCATTGCACCAAAGTTTTAAGTTTTCCGAAACGGACACACATCACAAGGAATATCTCCGAAATGGTTCATTCTACAAAAAAAAAAAAAAAAAATGT